>RXON01004282.1:0-82531 GCA_009667805.1 Leptobrachium leishanense | reverse complement strand
CCCCGTGCCCCTGGGGGTCGTCCAGTGGCCGCCCGTAGATGGGGGGTTCTGTCACGGATAGCTCTTCTCTGGGGCGCGCTGGCAGCAGATTCCTCGCTGCTCGCTGGCCAGGCGCCGAATAATAACGCCACCGGGTGCGCTCACGTGGGACGCGGGGGGCGGAGCCTGGCGTTATGACGCGGACCCGCCGGGTTTAAAACCCGGCTTCACTAGTTCGCCGGTGCCCTGACGTGGTATTCACTTCCCGCAGAGCTCTTGTGTTTTTGGCTAAAATATCTGTGTCTGACCTTGCTTCTGGCTAACGAACGATTCTGTGTATGACTCCTGGCATTGGCAAACGAACCATTCTGTGTATGACTCCTGCATTGGCAAACGAACCATTCTGTGTATGACTCCTGGCATTGGCAAACGAACCATTCTGTGTATGACTCCTGGCATTGGCAAACAAACCATTCTGTGTATGACTCCTGGCATTGGCAAACGAACCATTCTGTGTATGACCCCTGGCATTGGCGAACGAACCACCCTGTGTATAACCCTTGGTATTGGCATTTACTCTTCTCACGGTTCTGCTCTTAACTTTGGTACCGAGGCCAGTCTATGTGGCACCCTAAGCACACATCAGGCTACCTCTGATATTACTAAGGTCCTAGGGAGAACGAGTACTCTATTCTGTACCTCTGTCTTGTGTTTACCCTTGCTTGTCTATTGTCTGGTTAATTGTCTATCTAGTTGTGCCGACCATTCAAGGATCGGAAGGGTAGAGAGCGGTCTACGTAAAGGGACCACTATCTTGGTATTCAGGGGGATTCGTGACAGTACCTCTGTCTGGTATTTACCCTTGCTTGTCTATTGTCTGGTTAATTATCTATCTAGTTGTGCCGACCATTCAAGGATCGGAAGGGTAGAGAGCGGTCTACGTAAAGGACCACTATCTTGGTATTCAGGGGGATTCGTGACATAGGGTTAGGGATGAGCTGTTCGGCTCGATCAGTTCGGAGTTCGATTCGAACTTTGGCCGTTCGCAAGTTCGCAAACTTCAAACTTTTTGGCGTGTTCGGTTCGAGTTCTAAAAAAAATTGAAAAAAGTATAAAAACTGCTTAAAAAATACTAAAAAATCTAGAAATAAAGAGACTCTTTACTGCAGAATATTATAAGCAACGGTTTATTAGATATTGAATTAAAAACTAATGTCTAGGTACAAAGATTCTCACCTCTAAATGACCTGTGCTCTCAAACGGCGTAAACAACAGGTGTTTAATTAGTGTTTGGAAATAACATGTGCTTCTAATTAGTCCGGGCTCATGAATTTGATGTATGTAGACTGGGAGTGCTAGGTGTCATGTTTGGGTCTGTGACGGCGATGTTTCCATACATCCTACAAATCCGCCACTTCACGGGCAGGTTATGGGGACCTCCTAGGCGCGATATTTGAAGGAATTTTTCATTTTTATTTTTAACCCTTATTTTATGGAAAACTGTTCCTTTAACCCTTTCACTGCTGAGGCATTTCACCGCTGTGTCCTGAGCTAATTTTTACCGCTTTCGCTCATCACGTTTTTTTATTTATTTTTATTCAGTAAAAGCATAAATGACAGTACGTATTCTCATCATACAATAAAATATTCCGCTAATGCGGGAAGTTGGATAATTACAATATCTTTCAAGGTCTGCTATGCATGCATATTCATCCAATATATAACAGTGACAGCATGGAATGTATTGTTAGCCTAGGAGCGATATATATCTTTGAAAAGAAAAAAGGAGAAGAGAGGGAAAAAAAAGGGGGGGTGAGGATATGAGGGACAGCGGTATGAAGTACAGTAAACTGAGAGAAGAGAAGAAGAGAAAGTAAAAAATCAGTGCGAGAGAGAAGGTAGGGTAGTCTAAGAGGAGTGTGAGGGATTTATTATGCTGAGTCGGCCAAACCACGAAACCTTGACTTTTTTCCAAGAGAGCAGGTCAGCTTGTAGGGTGTCCCACAGCGATGGAAAATTAACCTCAAACAGAGAAGCAAGGCGAGTGGGGAGTTTGATCCCTAGGTATTTCATGGTATCCGTGCACCATCAAAACAGATGAGAGGTATGGAGTAGGTGCGCGCTTTTCGTGGGCACTGTGATGTTAAGTATCTCCGATTTCATCATGTTGATCTGAAGGTTGGACAGTTCTCCATAAGTTTGAAACTCTGTTACTATTTCGGGCAGTGACCCCCTGGGTTCTGCTACAAAGAACAACAGGTCATGCGCATATGTGGCGACCTTGTGTTCGGTACCGTGTCCAATCACGCCTCTAATTCGAGGGTTATTACGTATAGATTCCAGAAGGGGTTCCAAGGATAATGTGTAGAGGAGCGGGGATGGGGGCAACCCTGTCGCGTGCCATTGTGTCTTTTTTTTTAACTTTTTGTCCTTGTTTCCTGTCCCCCAGGGCACTACCCGGACCCCCATACACCTTTAATGGCAAATATCTAGCATATATGCCCTCTTGGAGGGCACTCTAATAATCGAACTTTGAGTCCCATTGACTTGTATTGAGTTTGTGTTCGTGTTCGAGTTCGAATTCGAACTTTTGAAAAGTTCGAGTTCGAATGCAAACCGAACTCGGGGGTGTTCGGCTCATCCCTAATTAGGGTTAGGGTTACTGATTCTGTGTATTTTATGATTAGGGTTAGGGTTAGTGATTCTGTGTATTTTATGATTAGGGTTAGGGTTACTGATTCTGTGTATTTTATGGTTAGGGTTAAGGATTTTGTGTATTTTATGGTTAGGGTTAGGGTTAGTGATTCTGTTTATTTTATGATTAGGGTTAGGGTTAGTGATTCTGTGTATTTTATGATTAGTGTTAGTGATTCTGTGTATTTTACGATTAGGGTTAGTGATTCTGTGTATTTTATGATTAGTGTTAGTGATTCTGTGTATTTTATGATTAGGGTTAGGGTTACTGATTCTGTGTATTTTATGGTTAGGGTTAGGGTTACTGATTCTGTGTATTTTATGGTTAGGGTTAGGGTTAAGGATTTTGTGTATTTTATGGTTAGGGTTAGGGTTAGTGATTCTGTGTATTTTATGATTAGGGTTAGGGTTAGTGATTCTGTGTATTTTATGATTAGGGTTAGGGTTACTGATTCTGTGTATTTTATGGTTAGGGTTAGGGTTAAGGATTTTGTGTATTTTATGGTTAGGGTTAGGGTTAGTGATTCTGTGTATTTTATGATTAGGGTTAGGGTTAGTGATTCTGTGTATTTTATGATTAGTGTTAGTGATTCTGTGTATTTTACGATTAGGGTTAGGGTTACTGATTCTGTGTATTTTATGGTTAGGGTTAGGGTTACTGATTCTGTGTATTTTATGGTTAGGGTTAGGGTTAGTGATTCTGTGTATTTTATGATTAGGGTTAGGGTTAGTGATTCTGTGTATTTTATGATTAGGGTTAGGGTTAGTGATTCTGTGTATTTTATGATTAGTGTTAGTGATTCTGTGTATTTTATGATTAGGGTTAGGGTTACTGATTCTGTGTATTTTATGGTTAGGGTTAGGGTTACTGATTCTGTGTATTTTATGGTTAGGGTTAGGGTTACTGATTCTGTTTATTTTATGGTTAGGGTTAGGGTTAAGGATTTTGTGTATTTTATGGTTAGGGTTAGGGTTAGTGATTCTGTGTATTTTATGATTAGGGTTAGGTTAAGGATTCTGTGTATTTTATGATTAGGGTTAGTGATTCTGTGTATTTTAGGGTTAGTGATTTTGTGTATTTTATGATTAGGGTTAGGGTTAGTGATTCTGTGTATTTTATGATTAGGGTTAGGGTTAAGGATTCTGTGTATTTTATGATTAGGGTTAGTGATTCTGTGTATTTTAGGGTTAGTGATTCTTTGTATTTTATGATTAGGGTTAGTGATTCTGTGTATTTTATGATTAGTGTTAGGGTTAGTGATTCTTTGTATTTTATGATTAGGGTTAGTGATTCTGTGTATTTTATGATTAGTGTTAGGGTTAGTGATTCTTTGTATTTTATGATTAGGGTTAGTGATTCTGTGTATTTTATGATTAGTGTTAGGGTTAGTGATTCTGTGTATTTTATGATTAGGGTTACTGATTCTGTGTATTTTATGATTAGGGATAGTGATAATGTGCATAGGCGACTCTACAGGGGGGCAAGGGGGGGCAACTAGGTTATCCTTTGCCCCCCCATGTGCCCCCCACCAAAAATCAGCATCCAGCTTCCCACACTTATTCGGACCGCTTTATCTCCATCCCTGTGCATCGTATATGGACGATCTAGATGTCATTGGGACGATTCTGGCCTTTCCAATGATACCCAACATGACCATATTCAGTTTGAAGTAAAAGTCATAAAACATTAAATAATAATGGGCACTTAAACTTAAACATTTTCACAGGGTTAAAATGGCTCAGCAGTGAAGTGGTTAATGTTCAGACTTTACATTACATTGTGTATTACCTTAGGTTTTGCCTTGATTTAGTTGTAGATTAAGGGTTAATGGGTAGGCTTCATTCCTCACAGTATGCATTTTATTTTTTCCTTGATTAATGGCATTGTAGGGGTTAATGGATTGGCTACATGCCTCACAGTGTATTCATTGCATGTTTTACCTTGATTAATGGCATTTTAGGGGTTAAGGGGTAGCTAAATGCCACATTGTTTATTAAGTTTATTGTATCTCCCTGGGTTTGTGGCATTTTAGGGGTTATTATGGAAGTTAGAATCTAAAGGGTCTAATCATCTTTAGATCCTCTGCTTTTCGTCACCTTTCGGGGAATTCCTTTCGCCGAGAATATAGCGAATTCCTATTTAGCGAATGGTCACTGTAATTTGCTAAAAGTGGAGTCGCTGAAGCAGCTATCAGACATCCAGCAAAAACTGCCGAATTGCGGCAAATAAAATCGCTCATACTTAAAAAAATGTGTGAACGTGCATTGCAGCGCGTTCACGGCCATAGACTGCAGAATGAACGTGCTGCAAATACGCCCCAAAGAAGCTCCTGTACCTCTTTGGGCATAGGGCATTCCTGCGTGCTGTAAAACGCCCATGTGTGAATGGGTCCCATAGGAAATCATGGGATTTCCGTGTCTCGGCGTTTTACAGCGTGCAGGAACGCGCTGTAAAACGCTGAGGTGTGAACCCAGCCTAAGTGCGTCGCTATTAGCGATTTGTACCGTGAGCTTACTGTACTTTCCGTGTCCTTTACTTAACACGTGGAGCGCTAGAGATCTCTAGCGCTTTTGCAGCTAGCAGATCACTTGGTGCCGGCGCTAATTTTTTGAGGGGCGCTAATTGCAACATTTTACCTACTGCTCAACCCTGGTGCTAACTCCGAAAAACCAGAAAAAACACATATTCGCCCAAAATTAACAGGCAATTAACAGGCAATTGAAAAGAATGCAGCACAGGCGTTCTCTTGGCCCCATACACCATAGCAATGGATCTGGTCCGCATTTTCGTCGCTGTTGCAGTGATCTCTATTATGATATAGATGTATCCTTTACTCACATGTATCCTAATTCTAATATATTGCCTAATTTTAATCATTTTATGCTGGGGGTTATTCATAGTATGGAAGCGGTTGATTATTAGGGTGACTGTATGGACCATGTTTAAAGGGACACGTGAATAAGTCTTGCCTGAAACATGTAGGCCCATATTACATAGTTGGTGCTAACTTAACCAGAGCTGGTGTAACTTCCCAGAGCCATTATAGCCTATGGAGGTTTTCAGTTTACAACAGCTCTGGTTACGTTAGCACCAACTTTGTAATATGGCCCGTATTATTTATATGCTGCAGCAGGGA
This sequence comes from Leptobrachium leishanense, assembly GCA_009667805.1. Taxonomy (NCBI): domain Eukaryota; kingdom Metazoa; phylum Chordata; class Amphibia; order Anura; family Megophryidae; genus Leptobrachium; species Leptobrachium leishanense. Next base: position 76,721 of record RXON01004282.1, on the reverse strand, counting down.
AATTATTGTGGCTCACCTGGCTTTCCTTTTGGATCTATTAAATGCAGTGTAATGATTCTACATGCTGCTGGGAGGCATTTATCATGCAATGCCCATCAGCCTTAATATATGTGTGCATATAAACATGGAGGATACGGCCACCTTGGAGGATTTTAATAATGCAGGGGTGAGAGGTTATTCACTGGATGTGTTCATATTCAAGCTTGTGAGGGCGGGGGATAGGTATGGCCCGGCACTCTGCACTGGAAAAAAAAAACACGTCACAACCGCATTAGCGCTGGGTCTCAGCCCGGGTCTTAGAGTTTTCCTAGCATGCGCCAAACAACCTTGTTCATGGACTCCCGCAGACCAGGTGATCTTTAGGCGACTCGCGCTACATTTTTCCTTTCAGTGATGGTGTTTTAGCTCACACCAGGTGATAGGGCCCTTAGTTTTATTCAGTGGTATGATTTAGTGGTGAAAATTATTAGTGCCCCCCCCCAGTTTTGACTGTGGTATCTTCTGTGCCCCCCCCTAAATAATGTTCCTAGAGTCGCCACTGCATGTAATGTAACGGCCCTCGCTGAGGATTGTGGGGATCATGGGACATGCTGTCATCATGCACCTTCATAGATGATCTGAGTATATTCCTGCGGTGGGGAGCGGTGATTATTTAATACCTGCATTTCTCTGTTGCTGAATAAACACCCGACACGTTACTAGAAAGACTGATGGCCGGTCTTTAACACGGTGACAGCACTGACGCTAAAAATCCAAATGAATTAAACCTAAAAGTAATGACATGAGCAATAAATATGATAAAAGTGAGCTCAGTGCAGGGGAGTGAAATGCTGCAGCAATGAAGGGGTTAAGCATTCTTACAGAGCGCATTCTGTAACCTGGCTTCTGTATTCGCCGCTTTGGCCGCCCTGTGTTTTCCTTAGCTGAGAATTTGGGTTTGAGTTAAAAGGTTTTGATGCTGTTATTATAGATGAAGATTGGGAAATCACATACGAGAATGTGAGTGTTACGGGGGACCGGCAGCAGGACCAGAGACCACCACGTGACACAAAGAAATGGATCCAAGGTAAGGCCTCTTCATTCATTATTTTCCCTGAATTCTGAGACCTGAGGTTCTAACGTGTTTCTTCCATAGAGTCATCCTTCACTTTCCTCCGTCCAGTATTACTGTTCGCAGTAACAATATCAGTATCTCTAAAGTGCAGCCACATCTGTCAATACCTCTCCCTTGCCGGACCCCCATTCTCCCACCAGCAGTATTTTGTGAAGTCTCTGGGCCTTAGCCAAAGCTTAAGGACGGGTACACAGAGAACGCGGTGATATGATTCCCTGAAATGAGGCAGCACTCTTTGCTGGGGTAAAACAGACAGACTGTAATGAATCATTTGAGCCCAAATAATCACAGTGCAAGGAGGGACCTGGAGACCAATGGAACATGACACCCTGTCTCCCTCGCTACTTCTCAAGTGAGCCAGAACGCAGCCATAAACCCCATCTTAACCTCCAGACAAGAAACAATGGGGTGTCATGTAATCACAGCCTAACAGCGGAAACACCCAATAGTCACATACAGTGTCAATGTTTGTCAAACGAAAACCACTGAGGCCTCTCACAGCCGCAGCACATATTCTATATGGGAGGGGTGGGTTGGAAAGGGCTGCAGTGACACACACAAAGTAATATTAGAAATAATAATAGTAACAGATAAACACAGACTATACTGATAATAACAATATTCACACATAACACAAATACCCTGTAACCTTATACACACAGGGTGACTTGGACATAGGAGAAGGAGAGGGGGATAAAATGACACAGCAGATCCCCCCCCCCAGAACCCATAGTTAGGGATCAGCTGTTCGGTTCGATCTGTTCGGAGTTCGCATCGAACATCGGCTGTTTGACAGCAACAGTGCCCTCACACTGTAACCCCTCTGAGGATATGAATCTGATACAGGCGTCAGTGGCAGTGCACCCAAATATTGTGCCTTTGGTGCCAGGCCAGCAAGTGCCATCATACAGTAACCCCTCTGTAGTATTGTGGAAGAGCGCAGGGTTGGACCCTGCGGTTCAAAAAATAAAATGATTTAAATCTGGCACAGGCGTCAGTGCAGCCAAATATTGTGCCTTTCATGGCAGCAAGTGCATTCCAACCGTAACCCTTTTGTGGTATTGTGGAAGAGTTCAGTGCTGGAGGTTTTGTGAATGCAGAAGACATCCCTGATCTATTCCGTTACGTCAGCATCAGGGGATTGATAACTGCTGATCCAGGACTGATTCATTATTATAAATGTCAGCCGGTCTACAGAGTCGGTGGACAGACACACTCTTTTGTCTGTGACAAAACCTCCAGCGGCACTGAACGTCCTTTCAGAAAGCACGCTAGATGAAGGGCAACCGAGTCGCTGCATAGCATATTGGCTAAGTTCTGGCCAGTGATCCAACACCCAGTAAACCAGTGGATCATCTGCTGGAAACGTATCCAGGTCTGCCCTTGCCCCTAGGTAGTCCTGCACCATATGGTGAAGATGCTGGCAATGGGTGCCTACATTTGATGTCCCTGGGCAGCGTGAACTGAAAAAATTAAAAAATGCATCAGTCAAGCAGCCCTGGCCTTCACTACTATTCCTCTGATCATCCGCAGCCTCAGAAGCACGTGTGTCATCACTTGGTAACCTACCAGTGCCTGGAAAGGTGTTACACAAGTGTCGCTTAGAAACATAGAAACATAGAAAAATGTCGGCAGATAAGAACCTTTCGGCCCATCTAGTCTGCCCAATTACATGGATACTTTACCTGGATTTATCTTTTGTTTAGGATAGCCTTATGCCTATCCCATGCCTGCTTAAATTCAATTACTGTTTTGGCCTCTACCACTTCAACTGGAAGACTGTTCCATGTATCCACCACCCTCTCAGTAAAATAATGCTTCCTGATGTTACTTTTAAACCTTTGCCCCTCTAATCTAAGACTATGTCCTCTTGTTTTGCTATTTTGTTTCCATTTAAATATACTCCCTTCCTCTACCTTGTGGATACCCTTTACGTATTTAAATGTTTCTATCATATCTCCTCTGTCTCGTCTTTTTTCCAAGCTGTACATGTTAAGATCATTAAGCCTTTCCTGGTAACTTTTCTCCTTCAAGCCTTACACCATTTTAGTAGCCCTTCTCTGAACTCTCTCTAAGATGTCTATATCCTTCTGGAGATACGGTCTCCAGTACTGCACACAGTACTCCAAGTGAGGTCTCACCAGTGCTCTGTACAGTGGCATGAGTACTTCACTTTTCCTACTGCTAATACCTCTCCCTACACAACCAAGCATTCTGCCAGCATTTCCAAGCATTCTGCCAGCATTTCCTGCTGCTCTATTACATTGACTACTTACCTTTAGATCCTCTGAAATAATAACCCCTAAATCCCTTTCCTCAGATGTTGAGGTTAGGACTGTATCAAATAATCTATATTCAGCCCTTGGGTTTTTACGTCCCAGGTGCATTATCTTGCACTTATCCACATTAAAACTCAATTGCTACTTCACCACCTCCCTTCACCTCCTATACACTCGATCTAACAAGTATATTCGATAAATCGGTGACCAGGATAATTGATGTAACAATTGTAAGCTCCTGATGAAATTGCTGCGGTGACAGCAGGGAAACGCGCGTTGAGTGTTAGGAGGTTAATTTAGCCTTTGATGAATGTTATACAGGTTAATTCAACCGTTATTTGAACGTTCTCAATAATAATTCTATACTGAGCCTTGTGGTAATAATTCTCTTTACAAACTGCAAAGCATACCAATGCAATTGTGGATTGTTTTCTATTGTCAATTGAGCTTTGATTACCAAGTTGTTAGCCTGGTGGCTGGTTTTGTTTCATTGAGTGGCAATTTTTTGAGGAATAATTCCTTATTTTGACGTTTAAAATTGTTACATCAATTAAATGCTTACATCAATTATCCTGGTCACCGATTTATCGAATATACTTGTTAGATCGAGTGTTAACTATCTACCCGTGGTACGGCTCTCTATGATTTATTTAGAAGCCGATCTATCTTTCGCTAATTAAGCGTTATTTAAGTACCAACAATATATTTAGCTTGCTGGTTGTATAATAAATGTTTTGATTGAACAAAGTAGCAGGTCAATTTGACCAAAATTACTGGTAATTGAATTGATTTAGAGGCTAAGCTTTTCGCTAATTTCAAGCGTTATCCAGTGCCAATCACACAATTATACAATTAACTTGCTGGTCATGTTGACATATAACGCTTTTTATGAAAAGTAGCAGGTTACCAACCCAATCATCGTTCATTCATGGCTCATGCGCCAGCAGCTACGATAAGCTGCGTTGTTTATGTGCTTGCACTTTGCACATTTGAATGTCTGCAGCCATACTCTATGTTCAAGGATTTTTTATGAGATTAATTTCAAGTCCTGGTGGAGTTGTACGCTCTTAGCCTATTGCAAGGTGTGCATACATCAATCAATTTGCATATGGTCTATTTCAGCTATCGAGTAATTACAATTCAGAACCTGAGTCTGAGGACTATATAACTGGGTTTCTGTTTATTGTGAATTCACCAATGAGTCAACAGTGCATAGTTGATGTCATTAAGTGTCTATGCTGAAATTACAGTATCAGAGCATATATCCAGCAAGTTAATTGAACTTCATTGTTAATGCTCATGACTTCCTATTTATATTGAGTTTGGTGGTTATTCTTACTGGTGTCCACAATGTGCACACATTCTCATGTTCATTTAGATATTTAATCATGCCTAATTGAGGCGGTCAATTGTTCAATAGTCATTTATATCAATCAGTACCTACCAATTATTCTGCACTGTCAGATGCGCACATTTGGGAGGACATAATCTCCTCTTCAATCAAACTTTTTCCATATTTTGACATGTCCGGTTATGGTTACTATCTACCAATCATGTTATTTGTGCTTTATTATGTAAATTGGTGGACTCACCATTTACACGAGTGATACACTTATTTTCTCACTGAATCAATGTGGGATTTATGTTTAATTTAAATCAATTTGTGTTCTAATTTTGACAACTTTTCCAATTTTTTAATTGACTAATAAAAGTATATGTTTTAATCTAATTCAAAAATAGGTGTTTATTCCTCGTCAGGGGATTTGATATACATCTTGCTCAAGTGTTCAATCACTACCCTATTCTATAACCCCCAGTACGGTGGTTTTTTCCATAGGTTCTATCTCCTCTTCCTCCCGCTGCTCTGCCTCTAGTGCCACATCTATAATTCCCCACAGAGTGTGCTCCAGCAGGAACACTAAAAGAATTGTGTCACTGATGCATGCACTGTCCCTGCTCACCATCCTCGTTGCCTCTTCAAATGGTGACAGTACAGTGCATGCATCCTTGATCATCAGCCACTGCAGGGGGGGGACAAGTTGACCTGAACCTGTGACGTTCTGGGTCTCTGGCGCCCCCTCTGGCAGTAGTGGACATTGCTGCTTTTGGTTTATTTTTATTTCGTTCATTTCTTGGATTCCAAGCCTGATTAGTACCTGGATTCCATTGGTTCACCCTGGACCATTTTGTATATATGGAGACCACTCCCTTAGTAGGGTGCGGTCTCATTCATCCTGGATCAGTCATTCAGCTCATGTCTGGTTTGCCTTGCTCTAGATTCATCCTGAATCATCTATTCAGTTCAGTCTGTCTTCAAGCTCCTGTCTGGTTTGCCTTGGTCTAATTTTATCCTGTTCAGTCTGTCTGTCTTCCAGCTCGCTCATGTCTGGTCTTTCCCTGGTCTAGATTTATCCTGTTAAGCCTGTTTTCCTGGTCATTCTGTTTACAGGCTCATGTCTGGTTTGCACTGTTTTTCTTGCCTTCTTGTATCATGTTTAATTCTGCCTCCCATGTTTAGTTGCCTATTTTGTTTATACCTGGTTTTCTTTATATTTCTTGCCGTGAGGTTAAAGGCTCTGTTTATTGTATTTAAGTTCTTGGTTCCTAGAATAAATTATATATATTATTTTTCTAGTTCAGGCTCATGGTCTATTTTCACTGCTCATTAGGCTCACACCCCTCTCTGTCAGGTCAGGTCCCTGACCCCCATCGTGACATAATGAGACCGCCAGTAACAAGTGAGCTAGCAGTGATTCTTGGTCTGTTGGAGAACCTGCAAAAGGTTAATAAAGCTGCAGAACAGCACCTGGAGCGGCTGAGTGCTATACTGCGGAAAACTCCCAGGGACACCTTCCCAAAGGAACCTGTTCCAGTGAAAGATTCCAGAGGACCCCTGACCCTGGAGGAAAGGGTATGGAGGAAAACCCATGGCTTATGTTTCTACTGTGGTTCCTGCCTGCACAGAGTGGCAACCTGCCAGGTGCGCCCACAGAAGGCCCTCATGGTCCAGCCTTACCAAACCTCCTTGACCAAGCCATGCCAGGCCGCAGTATCCATGTCCGCTGCCCTGCAACCCGCAGGATTTCCAGAGTCCGCTGCCCTGCAACCCGCAGGATTTCCAGAGTCCGCTGCCCTGCAACCCGCAGGATTTCCAGAGTCCGCTGCCCTGCAACCCGCAGGATTTCCAGAGTCCGCTGCCCTGCAACCCGCAGGATTTCCAGAGTCCGCTGCCCTGCAACCCGCAGGATTTCCAGAGTCCGCTGCCCTGCAACCCGCAGGATTTCCAGAGTCCGCTGCCCTGCAACCCGCAGGATTTCCAGAGTCCGCTGCCCTGCAACCCGCAGGATTTCCAGAGTCCGCTGCCCTGCAACCCGCAGGATTTCCAGAGTCCGCTGCCCTGCAACCCGCAGGATTTCCAGAGTCCGCTGCCCTGCAACCCGCAGGATTTCCAGAGTCCGCTGCCTGCAACCCGCAGGATTTCCAGAGTCCGCTGCCCTGCAACCCGCAGGATTTCCAGAGTCCGCTGCCCTGCAACCCGCAGGATTTCCAGAGTCCGCTGCCCTGCAACCCGCAGGATTTCCAGAGTCCGCTGCCCTGCAACCCGCAGGATTTCCAGAGTCCGCTGCCCTGCAACCCGCAGGATTTCCAGAGTCCGCTGCCCTGCAACCCGCAGGATTTCCAGAGTCCGCTGCCCTGCAACCCGCAGGATTTCCAGAGTCCGCTGCCCTGCAACCCGCAGGATTTCCAGAGTCCGCTGCCCAACAGGGAGAGACCAGGTGTAAGCCAGCAGTTCCAGTCAAGAGTGCTGCCCTGCAGTGCAAACAAATCGGGGTCACCCCTCCACAGTGCCAAGCCAAGGTGGTTCCCAAGCACTGTGAGACCAAGATAGCAGTTTCCGAGCCACGCTCACCCGAGCTGGTAGTTTCCGAGCCACGCTCACCCGAGCCGGTAGTTTCCGAGCCACGTTCACCCGAGCCGGTAGTTTCCGAGCCACGCTCACCCGAGCCGGTAGTTTCCGAGCCACGCTCACCCGAGCCGGTAGCTTCCGAGCCACGCTCACCCGAGCTGGTAGTTTCCGAGCCACGCTCACCCGAGCTGGTAGCTTCCGAGCCACGCTCACCCGAGCCACGCTCACCCGAGCCGGTAGTTTCCGAGCCACGCTCACCCGAGCTGGTAGTTTCCGAGCCACGCTCACCCGAGCTGGTAGTTTCCGAGCCACGCTCACCCGAGCTGGTAGTTTCCGAGCCACGCTCACCCGAGCTGGTAGTTTCCGAGCCACGCTCACCCGAGCTGGTAGTTTCCGAGCCACGCTCACCCGAGCTGGTAGTTTCCGAGCCACGCTCACCCGAGCTGGTAATGTCCGAGTCACCGCAGAGCCGTGCTGAGGTCGCTGACCCACAGAGCCGTGCTGCTGTCGCCATGACCGAGTCGCCGCAGAGCCGTGCTGCTGTCGCCATGACCGAGTCGCCGCAGAGCCGTGCTGCTGTCGCCATGACCGAGTCGCCGCAGAGCCGTGCTGCTGTCGCCATGTCCGAGTCGCCGCAGAGCCGTGCTGCTGTCGCCATGTCCGAGTCGCCGCAGAGCCGTGCTGCTGTCGCCATGTCCGAGTCGCCGCAGAGCCGTGCTGAGGTCACCATGTCCGAGTCGCCGCAGAGCCGTGCTGAGGTCACCATGTCCGAGTCACCGCAGAGCCTTGCTGAGGTCGCTGACCCACAGAGCCGTGCTGTCGCCATGACCGAGTCGCCGCAGAGCCGTGCTGCTGTCGCCATGACCGAGTCGCCGCAGAGCCGTGCTGCTGTCGCCATGACCGAGTCGCCGCAGAGCCGTGCTGCTGTCGCCATGACCGAGTCGCCGCAGAGCCGTGCTGCTGTCGCCATGACCGAGTCGCCGCAGAGCCGTGCTGCTGTCTCCATATCCGAGTCGCCGCAGAGCCGTGCTGCTGTCTCCATATCCGAGTCACCGCAGAGCCGTGCTGAGGTCGCTGACCCACAGATCCGTGCTGCTGCCGCCATGTCCGAGTCGCCACAGAGCCGTGCTGAGGTCGCTGACCCACAGAGCCGTGCTGCTGTCGCCATGACCGAGTCGCCGCAGAGCCGTGCTGCTGCCGCCATGACCGAGTCGCCGCAGAGCCGTGCTGAGGTCGCTGACTCACAGAGCCGTGCTGCTGTCGCCATGTCCAAGTCACCACAGAGTCGTGCTAAAGGCGCTGCCCCTCCTGTCCTTGCCAAGGGTGCTACCCAACCGGTCCACACCAAGGGCGCTGCCCCACCGAGCCCAGCTGTCCCGGCGTCTTCAAGCCCAGCTGTCCCAGTGTCTTCGAGCTCGGTGTCTTCTAGCCCAGCAGTTCCGGTCCAGTCGCCGCAGAGCCGTGCCAAGGTCACCAACCTACGGAGCCGTGCTGCTGCTGCCCCGGTCACATTGCCACAGAACCGGATCGCCACTGGTGCCATCATGTTGCCGCAGAGCCGGGAGGACACTGTTGCTGTCCATTCCACGTCCCGTACCAGGGGGAGGAGACACAAAAGGACTGATGCCTTCAAACCTGGACCCAGTTTTGACTCCCAAGGGGTCTATACCTCAGGTCCTCCAGCCCGTGAATCGAGTCCTGTCCCTGCTGGATGTTTCCGAGCTTCTAACGGTGCTATAATATGCCTTGAGGACCGAGAGGTGTACGAGCGCGCTCTACGTGCCTACAGGACCCATTGACTTTTTATTTTCATTTTTATTGTCTTCTTTTGAGCATCCGGGGTCTGCTCGTGGAGGGGGGGATATGTGACGTTCTGGGTCTCTGGCGCCCCCTCTGGCAGTAGTGGACATTGCTGCTTTTGGTTTATTTTTATTTCGTTCATTTCTTGGATTCCAAGCCTGATTAGTACCTGGATTCCATTGGTTCACCCTGGACCATTTTGTATATATGGAGACCACTCCCTTAGTAGGGTGCGGTCTCATTCATCCTGGATCAGTCATTCAGCTCATGTCTGGTTTGCCTTGCTCTAGATTCATCCTGAATCATCTATTCAGTTCAGTCTGTCTTCAAGCTCCTGTCTGGTTTGCCTTGGTCTAATTTTATCCTGTTCAGTCTGTCTGTCTTCCAGCTCGCTCATGTCTGGTCTTTCCCTGGTCTAGATTTATCCTGTTAAGCCTGTTTTCCTGGTCATTCTGTTTACAGGCTCATGTCTGGTTTGCACTGTTTTTCTTGCCTTCTTGTATCATGTTTAATTCTGCCTCCCATGTTTAGTTGCCTATTTTGTTTATACCTGGTTTTCTTTATATTTCTTGCCGTGAGGTTAAAGGCTCTGTTTATTGTATTTAAGTTCTTGGTTCCTAGAATAAATTATATATATTTATTTTTCTAGTTCAGGCTCATGGTCTATTTTCACTGCTCATTAGGCTCACACCCCTCTCTGTCAGGTCAGGTCCCTGACCCCCATCGTGACAGAACCTGTCTTTGTGCCATACTCACACAGGTACTCGTTGATGGCCCTCTGCTGCTTGTGCAGACGCTGCAGCATTGCTAATGTCGAGTTCAAAGGTGGAATTCTCTTAGAATTTCTGCCAGGCGAACGCTTGCTGGGAATGACCATCTGAAGTGGCTGCAGACTTTTCTGGCCCAGCTGAGAAGCTCTGCCAGCCCCGGGTACTTGGTTAGGAAGCACTGTACCACTAGATTTAGGACGTGTGCTAGGCATGGTACATGCATCAATTTACCTTTGCGTAGGGCGGAGAGAAGGTTGCTACTATTATCACAGACGATCATTCCCAGCTGAAGCTGGTGCGGTGTTAACCATCTCTGCACCTGCCCCTGCAGAGCTGACAGAATTTCTGGCCTGGTGTGGCTCCTGTCCCCTAAACAAACCAGTTCAAGCACAGTATGGCATTTTTTTGCTTGAGCCATTGCGTAGACCCTGTCAGGCGTCGGTTTAACTGCCACTTCGCCAGAGACAGAGAAGGAGGAGGAGGAAGAGGGAGAGGTGGTGGTGGAGCAGACAGACCTCATACAAGCAGCTTTCTGGAGGCGTGGTGGATGAACAAGCTCCAACACAGAGCCCTGTCTTGGATCCCTCCCAGCTGCAATCAGAGTTACCCAGTGTGCCGTGAAGGAAATGTAACGACACTGTCCATGCTTGCTGGACCACGTGTCTAAAGTCACGTGCACCTTGCTGCTGACTGCCTTTTCCAATGACTCGATAACATTGTCTTCCACGTGCTGGTATAGTGCTGGAATGGGGGATTTAGGGGTTATTATTTCAGAGGATCTAAAGGTAAGTAGTCAATGTAATAGAGCAGCAGGAAATGCTAGCAGAATGCTTGGTTGTGTAGGGAGAGGTATTAGCAGTAGGAAAAGGGAAGTGCTCATGCCACTGTACAGAGCACTGGTGAGACCTCACTTGGAGTACTGTGTGCAGTACTGGAGACCGTATCTCCAGAAGGATATAGACATCTTAGAGAGAGTTCAGAGAAGGGCTACTAAAATGGTGTACGGTTTGAAGGAGAAAAGTTACCAGGAAAGGCTTAATGATCTTAACATGTACAGCTTGGAAAAAAGACGAGACAGAGGAGATATGATAGAAACATTTAAATACATAAAGGGAATCCACAAGGTAGAGGAAGGGAGTATTATTATTATTATTATTCTTTATTTATAAAGCGTCAGCATATTCCGCAGCGCTGGAGTATATTTAAAAGGAAACAAAGTAGCAAAACAAGAGGACATAGTCTTAGATTAGAGGGGCAAAGGTTTAAAAGTAACATCAGAAAGCATTATTTTACTGAGAGGGTGGTGGATACATGGAACAGTCTTCCAGTTGAAGTGGTAGAGGCCAAAACAGTAATTGAATTTAAGCAAGCATGGGATAGGCATAAGGCTATCCTAAACAAAAATAAATCCAGGTAAAGTATCCATGTAATTGGGCAGACTAGATGGGTCGAAAGGTTCTTATCTGCCAACATGTTTCCATGTTTCTATGTTTCTATGTTTCTATGGCCTTCCGTGAAAAGTAATGGCGTTTTGGAACATGCCACTGTGGTACAACACATTCAGCAAATTCACGGAAGGGAGCAGAGTCCACCAGGTGGAAAGGCAGCAGCTGCAATGCGAGTAATTTTGCTAAACTGGCATTTAGACGCTGTGCTTGGGGATGGTTGGGACTATATTTTTTCTTACGCTGCAGCAGCTTGTAACGTTGGGGGCTTCCAGCCCTACCTGTGTGCTTGAGGACAGCAAGTCTGATGCTGCTCGCTGACCACTGCCCGGTTTAAATGGAGACAGGCAGGGAGGTGATTGCATGAGGTGTGGCTTGAGTGGGGGGCGTGGTCTGGTGAAGGTCTTTAAAAACCCTCAGTATAGTTTCAGAAGTTGCCAGATCGTTGTTATCCATACCTGAGCTCCTTGTACCTGACTGCTAAATTGATTTAACCTGTTATTGACCTCTGCTTGTGTTCTGACCATTCTGCCTTCTGTTGCCCTAGACTATTTTCTTGTACTACGCTACTGCTCTGATACCGACCCGGCTATTCCATTTGACCATTCTGAACTCTGTATTCCTGATTCTGGCTCAGCTGACTCCTCTCCGTATTGTTAACCCTTTTCTGTCTAGCTAGTTTACCTGGCCAATTCTAAGGACCAGAGAGATAGGGATCATTCACAGCTACACTGTTGGTAGCTTCTGAGTTTTGTGGAGTGTTGGGGGTTAAGTACTGCGTGGTGGGATCCGGGAACCGGGACATTACGATCTGGCCAATATGGATCCCGCAGATTTAACACAGCACTTGGCTACCTTTGTATCCAGACAGGATGAGCAGGATCATAGGATGGATCAGTTTGCCATTGCCTTACAAACTATCCTGAATCGTACTGCACATCTGGAACCAGTTGGGGTTGCACCCCCGCCTGCTATACCTGTGCCCCCTGTCGTTCAGACATCCCAGGTACACATGACCGCTCCTATGAGGTTTGACGGTACTCCCTCTGAGTGCCGGGGATTTTTGGTCCATGTGGATATTCATTTTAAATTAAATCCATAAATGTTTTTCTCTGACATTGCCAAAGTGGGGTTTATTATTAACCATCTGTCTGGCAGAGCGTTGACATGGGCGACTCCTTTATGGGAGGCAGAAAGACCTATTGTACGGGATTATAAGGAATTCATAGCAGAGTTACAACGTACATTTAATCCTACCAGAAAGGCCACGATAGCCGGCAAATCTTTGTTCCGCATACGTCAAGGGAACAGGACTGTGTCTGATTATGCCATAGAATTTAAAACCTTAGTTTCTGATGTGAACTGGACAAATGAGACACTGGTTCTGGCGTTTATGGAGGGGTTATCAGAGTCGTTGATGCATGAATTAGCTCCACGTAAACTACCTGAGGTATTGTGTGCACTCATTGATTACTGTATAGATCTGGATAATCAGATAAGGGATAGAAGGACTCCAAGAGAGAGACCCAAGAGACCGTTACCTAGGTTGGCCCCTGTCTTTCAAGCACCACCCAGAGAGTTATCTCCTCCCTCAGAGCCTATGCAACTAGGCCGTACTAGGCTTACAGAGGAGGAGAGAACAAGGCGTTTTCGTGAGGGATTGTGCCTGTATTGTGGTTTGGAGGGACATGTACGATTTTAATGTCCTACTCACCCTAAGATGCATGATAAGCCGGAAAACTACCGCACCTAAGGCAGCTGAGGAGACAGGCCTTGGGTGTGACATGCATGTCTCCTATCAAAGACACTAAACTTATGTTACCAGTATCCTTGGCTTGGGAGACCAAGACCACACATAATACCGCTTTTGTGGATTCTGGGGCTGCTGGTAACTTTATTGATGTTAACTACGCTTCTTCCATTTCTCTACCTCTGGTTGTAAGAGAGACACCCTTAGCCGTTGAAGCCATAGATGGCAGGCCGTTATCCTGCCCTAGGATTACTCACGATACGGTTACAGTAGTTCTTACTACTGGTCTCTTGCATAAAGAAAAGATCATATTCCAAGTTATCCACTCACCTTCCAATCCTGTTGTACTTGGTTTCCCCTGGTTGGTGGAACACAATCCCGTTATTGATTGGGTTAAAGGAGAGATACTGTCTTGGAGTTCTGCATGTTTTGGGACTTGTTTAATACCCATTCAGCATGTCGGTGCCCTGAACACACCCACAGCCCCTCCATTGTCTACTGAAGTTCCTGAACAATATGCAGACCTCAGGGCTGTATTTGATAAAAGAGAGGCAGACAAACTACCTCCACATAGACCATATGATTGTGCTATTGATATTCATCCAGGTACCATGCCTCCCCGAGGCAAAGTATACCCTCTTTCCATAAAGGAGAACCAAATTATGGAGGAGTATATCAAGGAGAATTTGGAGAGAGGTTTTATCCGACGTTCCTCTTCTCCAGCAGGGGCTGGATTCTTTTTTGTGTCGAAAAAAGAGGGAGATCTACGCCCGTGTATTGATTATAGGGGGCTTAACAAGATCACCATTAAGAACGTGTACCCTATCCCTCTCATATCGGAACTGTTCGACAGGTTAAGGGGTTCAGCAGTATACACTAAACTTGATTTAAGAGGAGCTTACAATTTGATACGCATAAAAGAGGGGCATGAGTGGAGAACAGCATTTAACACCAGGAGTGGGCATTATGAATACTTGGTCATGCCTTTCGGTCTTTGTAATGCTCCAGCGGTATTCCAGGATTTTATTAATGATGTGCTCAGAGATTTCTTGCAAACCTTTGTTATAGTATACCTAGACGATATATTGATTTACTCTCCCGATCTGAAAACCCACCATGCACATGTCAGACAGGTATTAGCTAAATTACTGGACAATGGTCTTTATTGCAAACTTGAGAAGTGTTTATTCGACATTACTACTGTGAAATTCCTTGGGTATATTATCACTCCAGAGGGTTTTGAGATGGATCCTTCTAAACTCACGGCCATCTCAGAATGGCCTCTTCCTCAAGGTCTCAAAGCCATACAGAGGTTTCTGGGGTTTTCTAACTATTATAGGAGATTTATCAAGAATTATTCCGCTATAGCCTCTCCTATCATTAATATGACACGTAAAGGTCTGAAGAACCAGATCTGGTCTTCTCAATCTAAACAAGCATTCGAAGCCCTCAAACAGGCTTTTACTTCCGCTCCGTGTTACGGCATCCTGATCCCAGAATTCCGTTTATTCTTGAGGTTGATGCTTCTGAGATAGGCATTGGGGCTGTCCTGTCTCAAAGAGAATCTCCAGGGAAACCACTACATCCTTGTGGGTTCTTTTCAAGAAAATTATCACCAGCAGAACGCAATTATGATATTGGCAACAGAGAATTGCTTGCTATTGTGTCTGCCCTGTCAGAGTGGAGACATTTGTTGGAAGGTACTCTTGATCCTTTGTTGATAATCACTGATCATAAGAACCTTACGTACATAGGGGATGCTAAACGGTTGAACTCGAGACAGGCCAGGTGGTCATTGCTACTGTCCCGGTTTAATTTTGTATTGACTTACAGACCAGGTGACCGCAATGTAAAGGCTGATGCCTTATCACGTCAATATGACCCATATGAATCTAATACACAAGACCACAATCCTATAGTTCCTCCTGAACGTATTGTGGCTTCCACAGTCTTGTCTGTCTCCTTGCCTTTCCTGGAACGTCTCCAGGCAGCTCAAGTGGGGGCTCCACCTGACAAGCCTCCAGATATGTTGTTTGTACCTGAAAAGGAAAGACAAGAATTACTCATAATGTTTCATGATTCTAAACCAGCAGGTCATCCTGGTATTACTAAGACTCTTACCAGTATTTCCAGACAGTTCTGGTGGCCCACCATGCGACAGGACGTACGCCTGTTTGTTTTGGCTTGTCAAATCTGTGCCAGAAGCAAAACCAGTAAAACCTTGCCTGTCGGTCTATTGCAGCCTTTACCCACGCCTAAGAGGCCTTGGTCTCATCTATCTATGGATTTTATTGTGGACTTGCCGAAGTCCAAAGGTCATACTGTGGTTCTGACAGTTGTAGACCGCTTCTCCAAAATGGCTCATTTTGCCCCTTTACCTAAGCTTCCTACAGCCAAAGAACTGGCGGTTGTCTTTGCTAGAGAGATTGTACGAATACATGGGGTTCCGTCTGAAATAGTCTCTGACAGAGGAGCTCAGTTCGTCTCTCGTTTCTGGAGGGTTTTCTGTGCGGAGATGGGGGTGCGATTGGCCTTCTCTTCAGCATACCATCCACAAACCAATGGGGTAGCAGAGAGGGCAAATCAGGGTCTCGAGCAGTACATACGTTGCTTTACCACACAACAACAAGACAATTGGTTGGAGTTGTTGCCCTGGGCTGAGTATGCACGTAATAACGCCGTTAATGAGACCACTGGCCACTCTCCTTTTTCTGCTATCTATGGTTTTTTCCCTACGGCTCTACCGCTTCAGTTTAATGAACAGGCCATCCCGGCTCTCGATGACCATCTCACTCAACTACAAGAGATTTGGAGACAGATTCGCGTAAATATGGAGCGCAATGTTGCTGTCCAGAAACGCAAGGCTGACAGGCATAGGTTACAAGCTCCCTCCTATAACGTGGGGGATAGAGTTTGGTTGTCCACTAGGAACGTGAAGTTGCGGGTGCCTTCTATGAAAATGGCACCTCGGTTTATAGGTCCATATAAGATCATTCGCCGCATTAATCCTGTGGCTTATGCTCTTGCCCTTCCTAAACATCTTCGCATGCACAATGTCTTCCACACCTCCCTACTGAAACCTTTGTTGTGTAACAGGTACACGCGGGTCGTTCCTCCTCCTCCACCTGTTCAGGTTGATGGTGAATCAGAGTATGAGGTTAGGAGGGTTTTGGATTCTAGGTTGTGCAGGGGTGTTCTGCAGTACTTGGTCGATTGGGTGGGCTATGGCCGGAAGACCGGTCCTGGATTCCAGCTTCCGACATGTCTGCCTCTAGGTTGGTCAGGGCGTTCCATGCCTCGCACCCCCGATCGCCCTGGTGGTCGTATTGCCGCTCGTCCTGTTGGTCGTCCGGTGGCCTCCGTGGAGAGGGGGGTACTGTAACGTTGGGGGCTTCCAGCCCTACTGTGTGCTTGAGGACAGCAAGTCTGATGCTGCTCGCTGACCACTGCCCGGTTTAATGGAGACAGGCAGGGAGGTGATTGCCATGAGGTGTGGCTTGAGTGGGGGGCGTGGTCTGGTGAAGGTCTTAAAAACCCTCAGTAAGGGGGCGGAGCCTGGACGAGCATGCGGCTGGCTGTGTGAGAGCTGAGCTCCTGGGCCGCGGGTGACCTTTCAAGCGGAACCGTTTACCACTGACCCGACCAGGTTACATCAAGTGAAGGGAGAAGCTCACCTGCACCCGGCCATGCCGCCGCAAAAACAAAAAAAAGCGGCAGACGGCCCGGTTGCGCCGATTTTCGCGGCCCGCCGCACCCAGGAGATAAGACAAGATGGCGGCCGGACCCCGCCGGAAGATGGAGGGGAAGACTCGGCGGGCATCGCCACCTTGATTCCGGCATCTAAACAGGACATAGCGGCGCTCTTCCAAAAAATAACAGAGGTACAGGAGATCTTGGCTGGGGAGATTGTGAGAGGCTCCCAGGTGGTTAAGGCAGAAATCCAGGCCCTGGGGTCCCGCACGTCGGATTTGGAGGCCCGGGTGGAGGAGGTGGTTCAGCAGGCTAACACGTCCGCAGATGTAGTAAATCAGCTCCAGGACCGGGTGGAGGGATTAGAGAAGGCCATGGAAGATGCGTCCAACCGATCCAGACGCAATAACCTCCGAATAAGAGGCCTATCAGAGGAGGTGTCACAGGCTGCGCTGGAAGCCACGGTGGTGGGCCTGTTTCAGCGGTTGTTGCCTGACATGCCTGCTGAGAGCTTTCTAATGGACCGAGTTCATCGGGCGCTACGGGCCAGGGGCCCCCCCAACTCCCAACCTCGTGATATTATCTTGAGATTGCATTATTATAAAACAAAAGAAAAAATTTTGCGAGCTAATCGCGAGCGGTGCCTGCACTATGAAGATGTGGAGCTTCAACTCTTTCAGGATCTGGCGCCGATCACTTTGGCCAGACGCCGGGACTGGAAGCCAGTGACGGCGTTGCTCCGGGCTCAAGGCCTGAAATACACTTGGGGCTTCCCGTTTCGCTTAATTGTCACCAAAGACTCTCGCACGTTCTCTTGCACGAATGTGAGTGCCCTGCCTGCGTTCATGGATCGCTTGGGTCTACAGATGCCGGATGGAGTTCGCTCCACTCTCCCGCCACAAATACAACGTCTCCCGGCGGAGTGGCAAGAAGTCGCCGATTGACCCGCCAGCGGGGCAAGATTTTTACTCTCCTTCTTCCTTTCCATGGCACGCTCCAAGTGCGGAGAGCGTGAGTAATTGCGACTTGGTCGGGTCGCCTTTTCCAGTTCCAGCGACCTTTCCTTACTTTATCTCGTTTAAACCCCTTTTTTATTACATGTGACTGACAGAGTGGGTCCAGGCCCCCCTGTCCGCAGAGCAATGGACTTTTTTGGGAAACCCCACTGCTTCATCTTTATCGCCACTTGTGCTGTATTCGGCTGTCTTAAATACAGGGGATGGCTGCCCGAAGGTCTAGGGGATAGCTTAGCTCACTACCAAGCATGTATTCGTTGCAAAAGTTTATGCGTGTATTGTTTGGGTTGCTGGAAGTTATGTTTGATATATTTACGGTTCTGCTTCGTCACCTGCCGGGTGACTGGTTCTATTCGTGGGATTAGCAGGTGGTCTCCTGATTGCCCTTTGATTCCCCCCCAACGCCTGGTTTTCGGGTTTCTCCCCCAAACCAGGACATGGAATTTGATATTAAATGTTTGTTGGTCCCCCGATGTTCCCGTTTGTCTTTTGTGTCCTTCTTTCGCTTTTTCTTGTTCTTATATCTTCTCTTCTACCTCTTCGGTCTTTATTTCTCTCTTCTCCTCCCACCTTTATGCTGGCTTCCTTCTCTCCCTCCTTTTACTCAGGGGTGGGGCCTGTCACGGAGCCTTTTCCCCATGTTAACGCATTATGATGGCTAAGACCCTTAAGATATGGTCCCTGAATGTTAAGGGACTTAATTCCCCTGGAAAACGGCGTCTGCTCTTTCGAGAGATGCGTCGCCAACAGGTAGACATAGCCTGCCTGCAGGAAACCAGAATTCCACGGTCCGCCTCCTTCCGGCTCTCTGACAGGCGCTACTCCCAGGTGTATTCCTCGTGTGCCTCTACTAAAACCCGGGGGGTGAATATTCTCGTGCGTAACTCCTGCCCTTTCACGCTGGATACGGTAGTGGCGGGTGGGGAGGGCAGGTATTTGGTGGTGAATGGGTGGCTTGCACATAAGAAGTACTCGGTGGTCTCGGTGTATGCACCGAACGTACCGGATGTGTCCTTTTGGTCTGATTTACAAATGTTTATTTCCTCCCATGCATCCGGAGCTCTGATAGTTGCTGGGGACTTTAATGCTGTGCTTTTCCCCACCTTGGACCGGTCTGATGCTTCCCAGCGTGCTGTGCCCCGAGAGCTCAGGACACAGGATAAACAATTTCACCGCTTTGTTAGGGCCCTAGATCTAGTCGATGTCTGGAGATCGCACCATCCCACCACTAGAGATTATACATTTTACTCGCCCCCGCATGCGTCGTACTCAAGGATTGATTATCTGCTGGCGGCGCCCTCCTCCCTTCCGGAGCTCGGGTCACCCGCCATTGGCTCGATCACGTGGTCTGACCACGCTGACGTAAGCATGCATCTCAGGCTGCCGGGACGCCGGACCCCTGGACAGTGGCGCTTGGACCCGACCCTCTTGGATGCGGAGGGGGTGTCACAGGCGGTTAGGCAGGAGCTGGAGGGCTACTTTCAGGTTAACGGCACAGACGACGTACCCGCTTCAGTGGTATGGGCAGCGCATAAGGCAGTTATAAGAGGGGTGCTCATTAGCCAGGCTTCCTATCGGAAACGGCGCAAGGGTGAAATGTTCACGCAGCTGCAAGCTAGCTTGCGTAAACTAGAATTTAGACATAAGGCGGAGCCTGGACCGGTGACCTTTGATGCTTTGCAAGAGGCGAGAAGGGCATTGACCCAGCTATCTCTAGATGAAGTCAGCAGATCCATGCTCTGGTCCAAAAGATTTTACTATGAACGCTCAAACAAAATGGACACCCCTATGGCAAGGAGGATAGCGGGCCTCCAGCGTCACGGGGGCGTAGGAGCCCTGAGGGACGGGGCAGGAACTGTTCACAGATCCGCCTCTAAAATTAGGGATATTTTCACAACGTTTTATGAGAAGATCTATAACCACTCCCCGCAGGCGACCTTAGATAACCCGACACATGTAGCTAATGTACAGCGGTTTCTGTCCGAGTTGGCCTTGCCGACCCTGACGGAGGCACAGGCTGCAACCCTGGGTGCGCCGATAGATAGCGAGGAGGTGCGGACAGCCATAGGACTCATGCAACCAAACAAGGCCCCGGGTCCGGATGGACTCCCAGGACTTTACTATAAATCGTTTCTGCCCATCTTACTCCCTCACCTTACCACAATGTGTAACTCGGCGAGGTCGGGGACTCCCTTTGCAAGGGACTCCTTGACGGCCTCTATTGTTACTATCCTTAAACCTGGGAAGGACCCTTTGGGCCCGGAGAACTACAGACCGATTTCCCTCCTTAATTTTGATATTAAAGTTTTAGCCAAAGTATTGGCTCTCAGATTGAACGAGATCATACCAACTTTGATTCATGCTGACCAAGTGGGGTTTATCCCAGGCCGTCAAGCATACGATAACACCCGGAGGGCCTGTGACCTGGTCTGGCTTGCGCAGCGTCTGAAGGTACCAGCAGTGTTCCTGTCCCTAGACGCCGAAAAGGCCTTCGACAGGGTGGGCTGGGCTTACCTCTTCCAGGTGCTGACGCACCTGGGGTTCCCACAGGAGTTCACGTCCTCGATCGGAGTAATGTATGATACGCCGGTGGCGCAGGTGGTGGTACCGGGTACGCCCCCTCGTCCTTTTCGCCTCACGAACGGCACTCGACAGGGCTGTCCCCTGTCGCCGCTGCTGTTCGCGCTCTCCCTGGAGCCTCTGCTCTCGGCGGTTCGCGCGGACCCGCTGATTGCGGGGGTAGCATACAGGGGGGAAGAATATAAAGTCTCTGCGTATGCAGATGACGTCCTCTTGTCCCTTACCTGCCCTGTTCCCTCGGTGGCGCGGCTGTTGGAGGTGTTGGACCGGTTCTCGGGGTGGCGGGGTACAAGGTTAACATGACTAAGTCTACGGCTCTCCTTGTGGGGGCCTCGGATGGGGACGCCGGGATTATGGAACATCGGCATGGTTTTTGCACAACTACAGAGTCCATATCGTACCTTGGTGTTCGGATCCCGGGGTCCCACTCGGAAATATTTACTCTTAACTATGCTCCATTGATACAATGTATAAAAAGTGATCTTGACCGATGGGCTAAACTGCATATTTCATGGTTGGGGAGGGTGCACTGCATAAAAATGAACGTTCTGCCTCGTCTCCTGTATCTTTTCCAAGCCCTACCGATAAGTGTGACGCAATCAGATCTAACGTCACTGCAGACGGCTATAGATGCTTTTGTGTGGGATAATAAGAGACATAGGGTGGCGAGGCAGACGTTGTTTAGACCTCGGGCAGCGGGAGGGATGGGGTTACCCTCTCTCCTTTCGTACTATAGAGCAGCACGGTTAGCCCAAATAGTAGCTTGGCACTCCCCAATGGGCGCAAGGAGATGGGTGGATCTGGAGTCTTCCATGATGTCACCGGATCTTCCACAATTCTGGCTCTGGACTTCGCCACCTTATCGCCCAACATTACGCACGGAATGCCCGGCCATAGTAGCTGCGGTGAAATTATGGGACTCTGTCGCAGTTAAATGTGACCTTACAAGTTATCCGTCGCCTCTGACTCCGATCTTGCGCAACGAGGAATTCCCCCCGGGCTTGTGCCCGCAGCCTTTTGGCCTGCTGGAAGATGCGGGTCTTCAGCGACTGGTGGATTTCTACCCTAAAGGAGCCCTCCTGCACTATCCGGATCTACAGGGCACACACTCGCTGCCTCCATCTACTTTTTTCCGATTTTTACAAATGAGGGACTTTATCACCAAACCCCACCTTCGAGCCGCAGCACTCACCAAGCCTTCGTGGTTTGAGCGTTTGTGCCTTCAGGAACACTACCCCAAAGGTCTTATCTCCACAATATACTCTTCTATTACCTCGACCCTTGAATGGAAGGAATTGACATACATTAACGCATGGCATAAAGACCTGGGAGAGGAATTGGAGGGCGATGAGTGGTTGGACATCTGGGAGGCAGCTAGGAGGTCCTCTATATGTACTACGCACCAGGAGCAATCTCTGAAAATGATATTCCGCTGGTACACCACCCCGGAGAAACTTGTCAAAATGAAAGTGACTACCACTGATGTGTGTTGGAGACTGTGTGGCGATAAGGGAACCTTCCTGCACATGTGGTGGTCATGCCCCCGCCTTAAACCACTATGGTCGAAACTACATTCTCTTGCCCAAACCGTGCTGGAGAGAGACATACCTTTTGTGCCGAAAGTTTTTCTCCTTGCGTCCCCCTTGGAGGACCTTTCCTTGCGCCAGAACAAACTACTTGCTAAAATGTCGTTGGCAGGGCGTCGAGCCATAGCGGCAGAGTGGAGGGCAATGGAGCCCCCCCGCTTTGGCAGGGTGCTGGCTAATATCAGAGACGTGGCCCTTATGGATGAACTGTCGGCCAGAGTACACCACACTATGGATGCGTTTTCTAGATTGTGGGAGCCTTGGGTGAACCATGATGTTTAGATAATGATCTACCTAATGATTGCAGGGACTGGAAGATTGGGGTTATCGTGTTGTGCCAGCTGGGTCTTGGAGAGAACCTTTCTCCTCCCCTTTCCCTCCTCTTCCCCCCCCCCTCTCCCTTTTTCTTTCTCTCCTTTCTTTTTCCTTCTTCTCTTCCCTCTGCCCTTTAGGCCTTTTCTCTTCCTTCTTTTCCTCTCTACTCTCTACATCCTTTTTCCTTCTTTCTCCTGTTTGTCCTCCCCAGTTTGTCCTATGAGAAGATGTTGTGACAGGGTGGGGTGTATTATAACTTGCTGATTTGTTCTAGCTATGGTTGTATCCTAGCACCCCCTGGAGTCGTTTATGGCTTGTACATCACAATAAAATATGTTTTCAAAAAAAAAAAAAACCCTCAGTATAGTTTAGAATTTGTGCCAAGATCGTGGTATCCATACCTAGCTCCTTGTACCTGACTGCTAATTGGATTTAACCTGTTATTGACCCTGCTTGTGTTCTGACCATTCTGCCTTCTGTGCGCCTAGACTATTTCTTGTACTACACTACTGCTCTGTACGACCCGGCTATTCCATTGACATTCTGAAAATCTGTATTCCTGATTCTGGCTCAGCTGACTCCTCTCCGTATTGTTAACCCTTTTCTTCTAGCTAGTTTACCTGGCCAATTCTAAGGACCAGACAGATAGGGATCATTCACAGCTACACTGTTGGTAGCTTCTGAGTTTTGTGGAGTGTTGGGGGTTAAGTACTGCGTGGTGGGATCCGGGATCCGTGACACAGCTGGGGCAACGTAATCTGACTGTGTAAATCTTCAGCTGATGGGATGCTGTCACATTGTGAGGAAGGACCTGGTACATCCATTACTGTAGCATCATCCCTGTCAGTGGAGGTTGTAGCAGACAATCACATGGCAGGATATACAGTGGGGGTAGAGACAGATGAGGAGGAGGAGGACCTACGCAAAGTTTTGCGCCAACGGGATGTGTGGCAGGTGGTCATATGTCGCCTCAAGCAGGTGGTACCCAAGCGTCCAGTGTTTTTCCCACGCTTGAGCCTCATCTGACATGGATTACAAATAGCAACGGTGGGGTCTGCTGCACATTTCTTAAAGAACTCTCAGACAGCAGAGTTCCTGCATGTGTGCTTTGAGACAACAGCACTCTGCACCTGAGCAGCTCTGACATCTGATGTCTTGGACTGGCTAGTGCTTGTCACGGTCCACCCGGGGTACCTATATTGTACAGCCTTTGTCCTGGAATGCTTTTGCATTGGGTTCCAATCCGGGGTTTACCTCAGCCCAGTGCCATGCCCAGGCTCCTGGAGATCCAGCCTGGGTTTTCCTGTCCAGCCTTGGAGTTCCAGCTGAGGCCCATCTATGATTTAACCTCCTTAAAAGGCAGAGAGACCGAGCCAGCAGTGGTTCTGCATTGTGCTCTCTGACTGAGGTCATCTGGACGTGTGCAAACCTGCTCCAGCTTATCCGGTGTATCCAGTATCCATCCATCTGTCTATCCGCCCTGTTGTTCCTGGATACATCTCTGTCTGTGCAAGGGACTCTCAGCGATCTCCACCTGTGGATTACAGTTCATCTCTGTCTCTGACCTTTTCATCAAGGTACCACTGTCCACTGTCCGCTGTCCAAATTTATCCTTGGTGGGCCCTGTCTGCAGTCTGGGACTGCATTGCCCACAATCCCCAGGCTCTCCAGTCAAGAACTCACCCGCGAGTAACTCACATGGAATTCACCCGCGAGTACTGAGAGAGCTATGTGTTGAAATATGTAAACCTCTGTTCTTAATCTTTCAAGATTATTTTCTTTCAGGAAAAGAAAGGTTTAAAATTTGTGCCTGGGAATTATAGACCTGTGAGCTTAACATCTGTGGCTGGGAAAGTATTTGAGGGGTTACTAAGGGATAATAATCAGGAATTTATTGGGAGGTATAATGTAATTGGCAAAAATCAGCATGGTTTCATGAAACACAGATCATGTCAGACTAACCTAATTACATTCTATGAGGAAGTAAGTAGAAGTATAGATCAGGGGGTCGCAGTGGATGTGATTTACTTAGATTTTGCCAAAGCTTTCGACACAGTTCCACACAAAAGGTTACTATTTAAATTAAGAAAAATTGGTCTAGATGAAGATACTTGTTCTTGGATAGAAAACTGGCTAAAAGATAGGGTACAGAGAGTGGTCATAAATGGTACATTTTCAAGATAGACACCAGTGGTAAGCGGTGTCCCTCAGGGGTCTGTTATAGGACCAATACTATTTCAATTATTTATAAATGACCTTGAGATAGGCATTGAAAGTCATGTATCAGTGTTTGCAGATGACACAAAACTAGGAAAAGTAATACAATGTGAGCAGGATGTTACTTCGCTGCAGAGGGATTTAGATAGATTGGGGGTCTGGGCACTTAAATGGCAGATGAAATTTAATCTAGATAAATGCTAAATTATGCACTTTGGAGTGAAGAACACACGAGTAATTTATACCCTAAATGGTACGGAGTTAGGGAAATCCAAGCAGGAGAAGGATTTGGGAATAATCATAGACTTCAAACTAAGTAACAATGTGCAATGTCAAACAGCAGCCGCCAAGGCCAGCAAAGTATTGGCATGCATTAAAAGGGGAGTTCACTCACGGGATAAAAACATAATTTTGCCTCTGTATAAATCAATGGTCAGGCCGCACCTTGAATATGCCGTGTGATTTTGGGCACCTGTCTTAAAAAAAGATATTATAGCGCTAGAAAAAGTGCAGAGACGGGCAACTAAATTAATAAGGGGGATGGAAGGGTTAAGTTATGAGGAAAGATTAACAAGCTTAAACCTGTTTAGTTTAGAGAAACGGCGCCTTAGAGGGGATCTGATAACCTTATATAAATATATACGGGCCATTGTCAACCATTGTCTGATAACCTATTCATTAACAGGACTATACACAGGACAAGGGGTCATCCATTTAGACTGGAAGAAAGAAAATTTAGCTTAAAGCATAGGAAGGGTTATTTTACGGTGAGAACAATAAAGCTGTGGAATTCTCTGCCTGTTGAGGTGGTTGGGTCAGAGTCTGTACAGACTTTTAAAAAACGACTGGATGACTTCCTGCAGACACAGAATATTAAGGGTTATAATATTTAATATGTGGGTAAAAGCTTCTTGATCCAAGGAGAAATCTGACGCCATTCTGGGGTCAAGAAGGAATTTTTTCCCAGTATGTTGCATATTGGCAAGCATTTCAGACTGGGTTTTTTGCCTTCTTTTGGATCAACAGCAGTAGGTTATGTGGGAGAGGCTGAACCCCATGGACGCATGTCTTTTTTCAGCCTATATAACTATGTAACTATGTAACTCTCCTTGGACATTATATAAATCCTTTGTTCTTTTAAGTGCCTGCAGTTAAGGCCCATTTATGTTTCATTAAAGAATATTCATTGCGTGATTCCTGTCTGGCCTCCCTTCTGTGTCGCCACCTGCTGGGCTCATACCAGAACCGCACACGCCACGTGACAGTGCTACGGTTGGTCATAGAGGATGTTGTGCCTCATGTTTCTTGTGCCTCCTCCTCCTCCTCCCTTGACTCCTCTGTTCGATCAGGCACCCAGGTGGAGTCAGTGACCTCATCATCATTGTCTTCATCACCCCCTATATCCTCGTCACTGGAGCCAACTTGGCAGTATGCTGCAGCTGCTGGGGCAACATGAGTGCCAGTTATTTGTGTGTCATCACTGGCACCCCCTTCCTCAACCTCAGAGATTGAATCAGAGCACTGTACCTGCTGCGCATCCTCAAGCAGCATGTCACTGTCATTGTAGTCAAAAATTCAGCTGACTCCTCCGTGTGTGATAGCGAGGCTACGGCAGGAGTAGCTGTGGACAGGGAGGCTGCATTAGATGCTTTGGCAGCTGAGGTAGACTGTAAAGCACTACAAGCCTGGCTGGCAGAGGACTCGGAGGATGGCCTGGTTAGCCAATCCAACAAATTCTCTGTATATTGCTGCTGCTTAAGAAGATGGCCAGCACCAGTTAGAAAGGACAAGCGTGCCCCTGCAGAGGATGCACCACGTCCACCATGACCAGAGGCACAGCATTCTGACACAGGGGCTGCTTGCCCTCTTATCTTTGTCTGGGAGCGTCTGCCTGTCCTTTTTGTTCTTTCAGACATGGTGAGTGATATATAGATTAAATATATACAGAACTCTGATTCAACTCTGGTATAAAGATTAAAGATTTACAGAACTCTGGTATAACTCAGTGAGACACCCTGATAGCTGGCAGCCAGTGACAAGACACAGATTACAATTTCCAGAAACCTCCTATAAATCAGTATAACCCCCTGATGGGTGGCAGTAAGAAGACACAAATTACAATTCGCATAAATATGCTAGAAGTATGTGGGACACCCTGATAGCTGGCAGTGAGAAGACACAGATTACAAGTCTCAGAAACCTTCTATAAATCAGTGAGACCCCCTGATGGGTAGCACTAGACACAGATTACAAGTCCCAGAAACCTCCTATAAATCAGTGAGACCCCTGATGGGTGGCAGTAAGAAGACACAAATTACAATTCGCATAAATCTGCTAGAAGTATGTTCGACCCCTGATATCTGGCAGTGAGAAGACACAGATTACAAGTCTCAGAAACCTCCTATAAATCAGTGAGACCCCCTGATGGGTGGCAGTGAGAAGACACAGATTACAAGTCTCAGAAACTCCTATAAATCAGTGAGACCCCCTGATGGCTGGCAGTGAGAAGACACAGATTACACGTCTCAGAAACCTCCTATAAATCAGTGAGACCCCCTGATGGGTGGCAGTGAGAAGACACAAATTACAATTCGCATAAATCTGCTAGAAGTATGTTGGACCCCCTGATGGGTGGCAGTGAGAAGACACAGATTACAATTAGCATAAATCTGATAGAAGTATATGGGACCCCCTGATGGGTGGCAGTGAGAAGACACAGATTACAAGTCTCAGAAACCTCCTATAAATCAGTGTGACCCCCTGATGGGTGGCAGTGAGAAGACACAAATTACAATTCACATAAATCTGCTAGAAGTATGTGGGACCCCCTGATGGGTGGCAGTGAGAAGACACAGATTACAAGTCTCAGAAACCTCCTATATATCAGTGAGACCCCCTCATGGGTGGCAGCCAGTGAGAACACACGGATTATAACAATTCCCAAATATTTTGTAGAAATTCGTGACCCCCAAAATACTGCGTGGCACTGGCAGTGAGTCACAAGACACAGTTCACCTCAATTCCCAAATATTTTGTAGAAATTAGTGACCCCCAAAATACAGCGTGGCACTGGCAGTGACAACAAGACACAGATCACGTCAATTCCCAAATATTTTCTAGAAATTCGTGACCCCCAAAATACTGCGTGGCACTGGCTGTGTGACAAGACACAGATCACCTCAATTCCCAAATATTTTGTAGAAATTAGTAGACATGTGCATTCGTTTTAGTACTAATATGATTTAGTCCGAATTTTGGGATAATTTAGTTTTCATATGACTCAAGAGAAACGAAACTGCTCAGTACCAAAAACGAAAGAAACGAAAATAAAATGCACTACATTTTAGTTTCAGTCCTTTTTGTGATATTACATTGATGAGTGAAGGAGACCAGCAATTAAGAGCGCAACATCCGAAGTTCTGCATCCTCCACATGCCAATGCAGTAGGATGTTCTATACAGAGAGGGGCATTAATTAATGCAGGAGCATGTTCTATACATTATACAGAGCGGGGCATTCGTGCAGGAGGATGTTATATACATTATACAGAGAAAGGTATAAATTGAGGAGGATGTTCTATACAGAGAGGGACATTAATTAATTCAGGAGGATGTTCTATATATTATACAGAGAGGGGTATTAATTAATGCAGGAGGATGTTCTAAACATTATACAGAGAGGAGCCTTTTTTTTAGCCCTTTAAATCCAGTGGCTGTGAGCGTGGAGATAGACTGCTTGTTACATTAGCTCTCAGTACAATGTATCAGGCTCAGCTGTTACAGTAACTGACTGTAACAGAGCTCAGAGTTTCAGTAAAACAAGGAAATAATATTGTTCTAACCTCTTATATATAAAAATATTATTTACTAGTTTTACAGAAACTCTGAGCGCTGTGATGAGCAGCAGTCAGTTACTGTAACAGCTTTGCCTGACACGGGGCAGTATTACAATGTTGGTGCTAACTTAACCAGAGCTGTTGTAAACTGAAAACCTCTATAGGCTATAATGGCTCTGGGAAGTATACAACAGCTATGGTAGTACCAACTATGTAATATGGCCCACATTGTGCTGAGAGTGAGAGATACTGTAACAGGCAGCGATCTCAGCCCTCTGAGGAGCCACTACAATAGTAATTATATCCACTAGTTTTCGGATTAACGAAATTAGTTTTCATACTAAAGAACTGAAAACGAATTTCTTTAGCAACTAAATAAATTGCATTTTAGGACTAATCCATTAGTTCAAAACGAAATTTTGTGCTGTGCACATGTCTAGAAATTAGTGACCCCCAAAATACTGCATGGTAATGGCTGTGTGACAAGACACAGATCACCTCAATTCCCAAATATTTTGTAGAAATTAGTGACCCCCAAAATACAGCGTGGCACTGGCAGTGACAAGACACAGATCACCTCAATTCCCAGATATTTTGTAGAAATTAGTGACCCCGAAAATACTGTGTGGCACTGGCTGTGTGACAAGACACAGATCACCTCAATTCCCAAATATTTTGCTGAAATTACTGAGCACCCAAAATAGTTGCTGGGACTGAGCACAAAGATTACAACAATTCCCAGATATTTGGTAGAAATGAGACCCCCAGTAGATGAGACCCCTCCAGACCCCCCCCCCCAGTAGCTGGTGTCAGACTGGAAGTAAGAACACACTAACACAACAACAATCTCCTATGAAATCTTCTCTCAAATGCGTGCAGAAGCGCTGCGTGGAAACCTTATATTGTGTGCTGCGGGAAAATTGGGAAAATTTACCAAATCAGGACTCTGAGCCGTGATTGGCATAGTGTTGAACCTGTCTTGCACCAGACCTGTGGTCAGGTGCAAGGCTGTAGCCAATTACAAGCTTCAGGCCAGTGGAAAAGTGCATTGTGGTCCATTGTGGTGCATTGTGGGCGAACACGCGACGAACAAGCGGAAATGTTCGTAGTTCGCGAACATACGAACAGGCTACGTTCGATGCGAACTCCGAACCGATCGAACCGAACAGCTCATCCCTAGTAATGAGAGCTGTAATTTTATATCAAGTCAGGAGGTTTCATATTTTGCTATCTCTTCTCTTTACTAAATCACAGCAGCAAATAGAGTTTTACATAGCAACAGTAATAACCAATAAACAAATAGCATTCCCACAAGAGAGCAGTAAGTCCCTCCCACAGCCTCTTCTCTTTGCTGCTGACGACCAGGTGAGACGTTTTTGAAGCAGCTCCTGGTTGTCAGGCCTAGTTTAATTGTATTTTACTGTATTTTCGATTGATCTTTCTGTAATTTTATTATATGTTTTTTCTACTGTATTACTGTGGATTTAATCTGTTTTCCTCCATAGGTTTGCCCCTGCTGTGCGGGCACTCTCTCGCCTGCAGGTTGCGCTTTGCCATCTGCTTGTGGTCTCCCGACGGGACGAGCGTTTTACACCTCTTACCGTCGGGTGACTATCGGCGATGTTTTGCCACGTTTTTTTCCACGTTTTTAGCATATTTTTCTGCACTTAATTACCCGTTGTGCGGCTTTCCCAGTTTTAACCGCGCGTGTGGTCTTTTCTCCTCAGAGCGTGGTGTTTTTACTGCGCTTGCACACCCTGGCGGCCATTTTGGGGGTTTTCTCATATGCATTTGCCGCCATTCGGAGCTCGCAACGCTGACAGGCGGCAGCACACTTCACGCGCCCTGAGAAATAAACAGCCTCCGCTTCCCTGCAGGACCCCACGGTTAACTCGGGTGAGCCCCGATACATACGCATATACCAAGCGGCATTTTGTTATTACCAGCCCCCAACACATCGGGTGAGCCCCGATCACACAGCAATATATTGCGCTACTTTCGCGGATATATATATATATTAAAGATCCGCAACGGGTGAGCCCCGTAACTCCCGATTTTTTTTGATGGACCCTCCACAATTAAATCCCATCAATCAGGAGGAGCTTAAGGCCTGGCTCCTTACTGCTATTTCCGACACCCTACCCATAGCCCTGGCAGCTTTACCTCCACTTCCACAGCCGGATCCTCCGGTGCTTTCTCGGGCCCAGTCCCCGACTCAATCTGTGGACTCTCAGTCCGATCAGTCCGAAGCTGCCGCGCCGTCACGCAAAAGACCCTGGAAGGGCCAGTCTGACTCCGCAGGCAAGGGCAAGGCAAGGGCCTGCTAAAAAATCCTCTTGCATGTCTGCCCACCATGAAGGGGACGATATTTGCGACCTGGAGGATTACCGGGCTGATTACCCAGAGGAGGAAGGAGCAGAGACCACCGGTGACCCGCCGGCTACTCCTAGCTCAACGGGTGAGCCCCGTTCTGATGCCATGGCCATTGTGCCTCTCTCTGCCACGCCAGTACCGCCACGCTCCCTGGTGTCCTCAGATACCCCATTGTAGATCCTCGACGCTCGAGGAGTACCCTCTTTCGACCCGCGCACTACTACCCACCCCAGGTCTTCGGCCTAGCTCCCACCTGACCACGTAGCTGAGCTCCTGTGCTTTTAGTTACGCTGTCCCTTAGAAAAAGCAGACAGGGCACGTTTGCGCAAAATGCCCCCGCCCGACCTTGCCAGACAAGGTCTCTCTTACCCCGGAAATCGAGGATTTCGTCACCTTCATGGGTAAGGCTGGCAG
Organism: Leptobrachium leishanense; assembly: GCA_009667805.1. Taxonomy (NCBI): domain Eukaryota; kingdom Metazoa; phylum Chordata; class Amphibia; order Anura; family Megophryidae; genus Leptobrachium; species Leptobrachium leishanense. Next base: position 45,630 of record RXON01004282.1, on the reverse strand, counting down.
GGATCCTCTTCGTGGTCTGGAACAGGGCCTCCGCGTCGCTCAGGACAAACTGCTAGACATTTTTGGCCCCCGTTCCGTTATTTTCGTCATGGCGGACAAAGCATTAACTAACAATACTCCGCTAGACCCCCGCGATGGTCCGAGAATGGGCACAGCGTGCTCTCTGCCTTTTAGGTAACGCCAATGTTGGCATCTCTTCCGAACGCCGCAAGGCGGTGTTTTTTCGTTTTGATGCAAAACTTACCAGCATGTGCACCAAGGAGTTGGGTCCTGCAGCTAAGGGGTTGCTGTTTGGGGATCTCTTCTTAAAGAGCTAACTGTAAGGTTCAGGTCTATACGAACCTGCAGAAGGTCCAGTATAATATGAAAAGCGTCTTCCACCCACAGACTCGTTTTTCCTCCAGGGCTGGCACACAAAGAGGTCGGGTCGCCAGCCGATACAACAACTCCTATAGACCTCACCTCACCACCAATCAGAGCACGGACGTGCAATATAGACCAAGCTCAATCCTCAGGGAGTTCCCGTCGGTCGTGGCTTCAACAGCCCTCGGCCCGAGTCACTGATAGACAGGGAGCTTCGTTCCCTGCAGTTAAAATGCCATGTGTTCCTAGTACACAAAAAGTCTGGGAATCTCCGTCCGATCATAAATTTGAAAGCCCTCAATGCCTTCGTGTCCTATCGCCACTTCAAGATGGAGGGAATACACCTGCTCAGGGACCTCCTCTGAGACGGCGACTGGTTCACAAGACTGGACCTCACAGACGCGTACCTTATGGTCTCGGTCAATCCTGCAATTTTACTGGCACCACGACCTCTGGCAGTTCACCTGCCTACCGTTCTGCCTCAGCTCCACGCCTGGTGCTTCACAAAGCTCCTCAAACCGGTTATGGCATTCATACGCGCTCAAGGCATCAGGACCATCATCTATCTGGACGAGATACTAATACTGGCTCAGGATCCCATCCAGTCTTCCCGTCACATGGCCTTAGTGGTTACACTCCTGCAAGACCTCGGGTTCATCATCAACGTGGACAAGTCGGCACTTCGTCCAGCCCAAAAAGGTCACCTTCCTGGGATTCGAAATAGACTCCACGTCTTGCCAACTACGTCTCCCATTGCAAAAGCTTTGAACCATCAAGAAGACCCTACGAGGCGTCCTGACGGACACCCTCTGCCTCTGAGATCTGGCGAGAGTTGTAGGCCTACTCTCTTCCTCCATCCAAGCCATTTTCCCGGACCCATTGCACTATCGGGAGATGCAATGTCTGAAGACTACATACCTCTGCCTCAATCCCTCCTACGACCAGTTAGTCCCTATCACCCCGGAGGTTTGAGTGGGGCTCCTATGGTGGCTGCGACACATGGAAGCATGGAATGGGCATACTTCGTACTGGAATCGGACGCCAGCCAATCGGGCTGGGGAGCAACCTGCGGGTCCGTGTCCACAGGGAGGTGCATGGACGCCAGAGGAACAGCACCTTCACATCAACTGCTTGGAGCTCATCGCCGGCTCCTTTGCTGTCCGCAGTTTTACCCAAGACCTCAGGGACTGCTCTCTACTCCTCCAAATGGACAACATCTCCACGGTCCAATATGTCCCCCGGCTAGGGGGCTCCCGTTCCAAGCTCCTGTTGGACCTTACGCTCTCCCTTTTCAACTACTGCCTGAAATGGAACATCTCCCTCACAGTGGAATATCTGCCCGGTTCATCAAACTATGTGGTGGATTGGGTTTCAAGATACTGGAGAGACTCCAGCGACTGAAAATTGAAAGATGCAACGTTCCAACACTTGTCGATGCTGAGAGGGCCATTTTCATCTCAATCTGTTCGCTTCCCGCTTGAACCATCAGACGCAGGCCTACTTCAGCTGGCTTCCAGACCCGCAGGCGACAGCAGTGGACGCTTTCCTCCAACCATGGCCACCGTCGGGAGCCTATGCTTTTCCACCATTCCCGATGATCACATGCACAATCCAGGAAGTCCGCAGACGGAGGATTCAGATTCTCCTAATCACACCCCTGTGGCACGCTCAGCCCTGGTTTCCTCTGACGTTGGAACGTTCTTGTCTCCACCCGCTTCTGCTACCGTCCTTCCACTCAATTCTGCTGGACCCTCAAGGCAGGCCACACCCGTTGGTTTTGGAGGGCAACCTTCCCCTGGTGGCGTGGACGATTTCCAGGGACCCTGCATGCTGCCAGGCCTATCAGATGCAGCTCGCTCCTTATTATGGGGATTCTGGGCTCCTGGCACAAGAAAGAGCTACCGTTACACCTGGAGTTTTGGTGTAGTTGGTGTGTGCAACAACAGGTTGATCCCGCTACAGCCCCTCTACCTCTAATACTTAATTTTTTAGCGTACCTTTCCACGAGCGGAAAATCATACCGTACAGTTAATCTGTCCCGCTCGGCCATTTCAGCAGCTCACGCTCCCTTGGGTGGCGTTCCTGTGGGTCGGGACCCTTCCGTGTGTCGTCTCCTCCGAGGCATTCGGCTCGCTCACCCGCCGGCCCCCCTTAAAAAAATGCTCATTTTTGGGATGTTGTGCTGATGCTCGAGTTCCTGCGTAGCTGGCCAGATAATGATTCGCTGTCCCTCCGTCAGCTCTCGGCTAAACTAACAGTCCTTTTAGGTTTGGTGTCCTTTTGACGTGTCTCAGATGTTAGGGCCTTCGATGCGCATGCTGTGGCTTTCTCCCCTGAGGGCGTAGTTTTCACTTACCGGGCGTACTAAAACAATTTCTCCGGAGGTTTCCTATCCTTACTTTCCTTCCGATCCCCTATTGTGTGTTGCTCGTTGTGTTTCCACTTACCTCTCTCGTTTGCATCCCTTGCGCTCCTCTCCTACTGGCCAACTTTTGGTCTCCTATGTCACCCCTTACAAACCTGTCTCTTCACCTACCCTCTCTAGATGGGTTCGCTGGCTACTCTCCCTTGCGGGCGTTGCTCCTCACTTTGGCGCGCACTCCGTGCGGGGCGCTGCGGCTTCCTCTGTTGCGGACGCTAGGGGTTCTCTGTCCGATATACTGGCGGCTGCTGATTGGTCCAGGGCGGTTACGTTCCGTACCTTCTATTTTCGCCCTCGTTCCCATGTATCTGGGGCTCTAGTGCAGCTTTAAAACTGCAAAATATGAAGCCTCCTGACTTGATATAAAATTGTGGATTATTCCAGCCTTGGTGTTAGAATAATCTTAATTTTAATAAAGACAGGAGGCAAATATTTTTCCCTCCCGCCCATGCCCTGGTTGTTTACATTTACCGCATTTTCTACTGAATAAATAAAAATTAAAAAAAATAAAAAACACGACTTCAACAAATCTGTGTCCATCATTTATCTAATTGTTTTTCCCTCCATTAGTAGGATTGGATGTTTGCATGTCTAGTTAGTCTAGTCTAGGGCTAGTCTTCTCGACCTTGTTCATAGTGTTCTTGATAGCTCTTCGCTAGTGAGTTAGTTACCTGCTGATTGACACGTTTCCATCACATGGTACTTTCACGTATCCTCTGTTTTCTCCTTAGCCTGATTGGACTCCATTGCTCCGCTGGTCTGCAGTTCTGCGACTCGCCTGTTGAACTCCGTTTCCTCCTGTTCGGCCAGTTGACGTCAAGTTCACTTAGGTTTCTTCATCTTCAGTTGTTCCGGACTTTCTGTTTCATGGACATTCCTGCTCGTCCCGCACGCAAGAAAAGAGGCTGTGGGAGGGGCTTACTGCTCTCTTGTGGGAATGCTATTTGTTTATTGGTTTTTACTGTTGCTATGTAAAACTCTCTTTGCTGCTGTGATTTAGTAAAGAGAAGAGAATGCAAAATATTCGCCTCCTGTCTTTATTAAAATAAGATTATTCTAACACCAAGGCTTGAATAATCCACAATTATTATTTTATCATTATGGGATGTCTCCTCTATGTTCTATGTCAGGATATTATTTCTGTTTCCTCTTTTTTTTTCCCCATAGGAGCTTGTGGACACTTTTCCTTGCCCTTTGCTAAAACGGGGATATTAAGGTGCATAATGTGCGCCTGCAGGTTTCCCCTTTAGTATCCCTGTTTTAGCTCCATATTACGACCCGTAAGGTGTTACTTCAGAAGCCTTCCCCATAATGCAGCGCTAAGCGCCGCTGCGAGTACCACCTCCTGCAGTCCATAGGACTCCATGGAGGCTTGTGCTGCCCGGCCGTGTGACCTGCAGGATCTCGCCTCTGGTGAGATCTTGCAGGTTTCAGGGGGGGCAAAGAAAATGATTGCCAAGGGTCCAATCAATATTAAAGACGGGCCTGATTCAGGCTTATAGATATTTGTTAGATCAGGTATGATCCAGTGGGTTTAATGTTAGATCACACATAAATACAAAGATATTGAACATAAAATACAGAGATTTTGTGTATTACATAAGGGGGGGTTAGTGCCCCACCCCCCTACATTAAATTTTCGGGCAAAAGAAACACTCAGGCTTATAGATCTGTTAGATCCGGTTTGATCAAGTGGATCACACATAATTACAAAGATTTCATATCAAACATGGATATTAGGTTTTACATAAGGGTGGCTACCCCCCTCCCCCCTCTCTGTCTGACCTCAGTCAAAGGTTAAAAGTTCAGGTTTGTATCTATGTAGTACGTTTTTGTTTATGGCTTAACCCTTTCGCTGCTGAACCATTTCAAGCCTCTGTGCTGAGCTCATTTTTACCAGTTTCGCTCATCATGTTTAAACGAGATTTGAAGTCACGTTTTATTATACAACCCAGACAAATTATATATCGTTCTTTCCGGCAGACTCGGCAGATTCATAATATATCATTATTATATGTATACGTCATGTTCTGCCTGAATATTATAACAAAAATTCAATACAATTAGAATTTTCAATCATCTACAGTGTGTAAAGTGTTTTGTTTTTTTCACATTTTATCATCCGAGCCTTTGCGGTTTTTAATTCTAGTCCAGTTAAAAAAATTTGAACTGGGAACCCATTACCTTTATTTTTCTGCAAAATTCTGTGATTTTAGCTAAAACCCCTCCCAAAAAAAAAAAATCGCTAGGGCAACATCATTGTTCACATTATAATTGAAATGTGAACAATAATGCTGCATTAAAAATAAAAATAAAAAAAAAGAAGTTATTTAAAAAAAAAAATGGAGGAGGCTTACTCCCCTTATGTAATACACACAATCTCTGTATTTTGTTAAATCTATTTGTAATTATGTGTGATCTAATGTTAAAACCACTTGATCTTACCTGATCTAACAAATATCTATAAGCCTGAATGGTTTCTCACCAGAAAATATAATGGGGGGGGGGCTAACCCGTCTTTATTAATTACTTAATAACTCAGTAATTATGGGTGATCTAACGTTAAAACCACTTGATCTTACCTGATCTAACGTAAAGCTTCCAAAATAGCTACGTGTTTGGTTAATTTTTTGATAAGGGGGGGCTGATGATGGGTTAGCCCCCCTTACAATAATTGTTAATATCTCTTCTTCTATGTGTGATCTAACGCAAACAACTATTTGTTTGATCTAACAAAGCTCTAACCGACTGCATGAGTTTTGTTCAAAATTTTTGATAAGGGGGGGCTAACCCGGCTGAGGTTATATGGTCTGAGGTCTGTGGGTGGGTGTATATATATATCTGCGTCTTGATATATACGTATATATAGGTCTGCACGCTGACCAGTCACTTCTCTCAAATACCTAGGTATGTGGTTACACCCAAATCTATCCTTTTGGCATCCACATCGAAAAACTCTCATCTAAACTCTACCCCAAACTAGGTGCCCTGTACAGAAACAAATCCTGCCTGAGCCCTGCGGTAAGAAAGCAGATTGTACAACAAATGCTTATGCCAGCCATTGAATACGGAGATGTAGTGTATGCAGGCGCCCCTCAAACACACCTCCAGAAACTTGCTACATTATATAACTCATTCTGTCGCTTTGTGCTACAATGTAACTACATGACCCACCATTGTGACATGTTAAAAGAACTAAACTGGTCATCACTGGACTCTAGACGCACCCTTCACCTTTCCAACCTGGTGTTTAAGAGCTTTTCTGGGAAGCTACCACCCTACCTGAATATGCTGCTTCCCCCGGCAGTTCCCTCATCCTATAACCTCAGATCCAGGACCAGCACCTTACTTACAATACCGCAATACAAAAAGAAAGTGGCTCGATCCTCATTTTCCTACAGAGCACCACAAATATGGAATAACCTCCCAGACACCGTCAAATCTTCCCCCAGTCTAAAGTCCCTTAAGACTTCCCTATTAACATACCTCAATACAGAATGCACCTGTAAACATGTAACATAATGACTTTATTTGCTCCATATTTATTTTTCTGTTAATCTGTATATTTGGTCTTGTGTTAATTTCTTGCATTTTACTATTTTTTTTTTGTATTTCTGTAACACTTCAATGTTCTCGAACCCAGGACATACTTGAAAACGAGAGAAATCTCAATGTATCCTTCCTGGTAAAATCCTTTTATAAATAAATAAAAAAATAAAATATACGTATATGTCTGTGTGTGGTATCAATGCATCCCTACTCTATACACGGCGCTCCGTGTCCCTATAATATATGATCAGGGGTGACATTTTTTTATATTTTAATACTATTCCTATTAAATTAACAGTAATTTTTGATGTATTTTATTGAGTAGAAACTTTTTTTGCCTATATAACCTGTGCTTTGTGAAAATAAAACGGTTTTGTGTGTAAATTTTAATTCCTGTCCAGTGCGGTGAAAAGCAAACGTAATGCAGGGTAGACACGCTGCGAGGCGGAGCGGAGTGAAGTCAAGCCTGCAAAATGTTTGCTTCTCTTCGCTTCGCTACGCTGTGCGTCACTACACACTCAGTGTGTCTCAGCCTTTATTCCCGTATCGCTAGCTTACCGAATCAGTTTGTATACTTGTTACTGACCCTGCTTGTTCTGAGGACCCGATCTGTTGCTGACTTTGCCTGCCATTTGACTATTCTCTCTGTGTATTCCCTGCCTGTTCTGTTTGCTTCCTGTTGCTAGTGGTGTGCGCCGATTCTCACCATATACAGTAGCGCAGTACAAGTGCCTAAACATTGCTGACCCGGTTTTGTTACAGCTGCTGATGTTACTGAATAGATCGGGGATCTCTTCTGCATTACCAAAACCTCCACCACTGCACTCTCACAATAGCTCAGAGGGGTTACGGTGTGAAGGCACTTGCTGCCACCAAAGGCAAGATATTTGGGAGCACTGACGCCTATACCAGATTCATATCATTTTAATATTTGACCGCAGGGTCCAACCCTGCACTTTTCCACAATACCACAGAGGGGTTACTTACGGTGTGAAGGTACTTGCTGCCACCAAAGGCACAATATTTGGGTGCACTGCCTCTGCCACCTATACCAGATTCATATCATTTTAATAGTGGACCGCAGGGTCCACCACTGCACTTTTCCACAATACCACAGAGGGGTTACGGTGTGAAGGCACTTGCTGCCACCAAAGGCACAATATTTGGGTGCACGGACACCAGGGCCAGCCCAAGACATTGTGCTGCCTGGAGCGAAGGATGAAATGCTGCCCCCCCCCAAAAAAAAAACACGCAGTGTGTATGAGAGTATCACAGTGCGCCACAGCAATAAAATTCAAACACTCATACACACCGTACATTAGAATTTTCTTGCTGTGGAGCTCTGTGATTCAGTAATGTGAGGTGTATATAACTGAGCCCAGCGTCACATACCCAGCAGTGTCCAGCGTCACATACTCAGCAGTGCCCAGCATCACATACCCAGCAGTGCCCAGCATCACATACCCAGCAGTGCCCACACTTGGATATATTTGTCCCCAGGCTCACTCATGGATATATTTTTCCCCAGGCTCACACATGAATATCTTTGCCCCCAGGCTCACAGATATATTTGCCCCCAGACTCACTCACAGATATATTTGCCCCCAGACTCACTCATGGATATATTTGCCCCCAGGCTCACAGATATATTTGCCCCCAGACTCACTCGCAGATATATTTGCGAGTCCCTTCACTGGCTCCCCATCCACTGCAGAATTAAGTTCAAAATCCTTATCCTTACCTACAAAACCCTCACTAACTCAGCTCCCCACTACCTGTCCTCACTAATCACCAAATACACCCCAGCCCGCTCCCTAAGGTCAAACAGTGACCTGCGCCTAGCTTCTCCCCGCATCACCTCTTCCCATGATAGACTGCAGGATTTCTCACGCGCAGCCCCCACTCTCTGGAACGCTCTCCTTCGTACTGTCAGACTTTCCCCTAACTTCTCTTCCTTCAAACGCTCCCTTAAAACATTCCTATTTAGGGAAGCCTACCACCCAACTCACTGACGCAACCATCAATCACTCTCACCTTACAGTCCTCTCCTCCTGTTTCCAACCCCAACCCTCCTAGATTGTGAGTTCCTACGGGAATAGGGCCCTCATCTCCTCCTATACTGTTTGTCAAATGTTGTTCAATGTATTGTAACCCTGTCTATACTGTGCTTATTGTACAGCGCTGCGGAATATGCTGGCGCTTTATAAATAAAGAATAATAATAATAATAATTTGCCCCCAGACTCACAGATATATTTGCCCCAGGCTCATAGATATATTTGCCCCCAGGCTGGCTCACAGATATATTTGCCCCCAGGCTCACAGATATATTTGCCCCCAGACTCACTCACAGATATATTTGCCCCCAGGCTAACAGATATATTTGCCCCCAGGCTCATGGATATATTTGCCCCCAGGCTCACAGATATATCTTCCCCCAGGGTCACAGATAAATTTGCCCCCAGCATCATGGATATATTTGCCCCCAGACTCACTCACAGATATATTTGCCCCCAGGCTAACAGATATATTTGCCCCCAGACTCATGGATATATTTGCCCCAGGCTCACAGATATATTTGCCCCAAGACTCACTCACAGATATATTTGCCCCCAGGCTCCCAGATATATTTGCCCCCAGACTCACTCACAGATATATTTGCCCCCAGGCTAACAGATATATTTGCCCTCAGACTCATGGATATATTTGCCCCAGGCTCACAGATATATTTTCCCCCAGACTCACAGATATATTTGCCCCCAGACTCACGGATATATTTGCAACCAGGTTCACGCATGGATAGATTGCCACCAAGCTCACCTCTGCGGGCCCAGGCTCCGACAGGCAGATCCTGCGGCCACCGCGTTCCTTCCTTCAACGAGCGGCAGCCTCGTGAGTATCTGCCGCTCGCCTGGGATCCACCCTCCAGCCTGCCGCGTTCTCGCAAGATCACGTGATCTCGATCGCGGCAGGCTGGCGGATGGATCTCAGGCGAGCGGCAGATACTCATACGGCTGCCGCTCGTTGAAGGAACGAACGCGGCGGCCACACGATCTGCCGCCACCACATAAAATAAAGTGCAGAGCGCAGCAGCGGTGCCGGGGGCTGAAATTTGCCGCCCCTGAATTTCTGCCGCCTGCCGCCGCTGCTCCGCTCTGCACCATCGTCGGGCCGGCCCTGACTGACACTGACGCCTATACCAGATTCATATCATTTTAATATTGAACCGCAGGGTTGAACCCTGCACTCTTCCACAATACCACAGAGGGGTTATGGTGTGATGGCACTGTTGCCGACACTAAAGGCCCAATTTTAAAGCACCTATTGTTACTTTCATCCAAAGCCTGCATAAGTTTCACCATAATTTAGCCAAAAGATCACTAAACTTGTTCTGCATGTCCTAAAACGTCTCCTCTTTTCATACAGGCTGCCACCCCAAGCAGTTGTTTATGAATAGATTAAAGGAAAACCATTTACCGTCATTTGAAATGTCATTTTTTCTTTTTAAATGTTTCTATACATCCTACAAATCCGCCACTTCACGGCAGGTTATGGGGACCTCCTAGGCACGATATTTGAAGGAATTTTTCGTGTTTATTCTTAACCTTTATTTCATGGAAAACTCACTATTCCTTTAAAAACAGGTTTTTTTTAACTTTTTGTCCTTGTTTCCTGCACCCAGGGCACTACCCGAACCCCCATACACCTTTTATGGCAAATATCTTGCATATATGCCCTCTTGGGGGGCACTCTAAAATTTGAACGTTCGAGTTCCATTGACTTGCATTGAGTTTGAATAGTGTTCGCGTTCAAACGCAAACTTTTGAAATTGTTCGAGTTCGAATGCGAACCGAACACGGGGGTGTTCGGTTCATCCCTACCCATAGTCCCACATCTCCCAATAGCAACAACAAGTCCAGGCACCCCCAGTTCAAGGTTACTCGCATTACATACGTGATGGCTGAAAACTGAGGGGCAGAGATACAGGATGCTGGAGGAGGAGGAAGAGGAGGAGCGAAAGATAGGATGTCTGGAGGACTTGGTTGGAAATGACATGAGTTGGGTGGTATAGTACAAGGAGATGTATATGATTCTAATATAGGCTAGAATATCACCACAAACCAAGGTCTCTACTGCTGTTACCAAACACTTCCTAATCCTGGACCCCCGGGTACATAATATTTTTATATTGTATTTCACAGTATTTTCTGTGTAGAAGATTATACTTTTGTCTAAAATCGTTCAGCCAGAAATTGGGGGTTGTCTTATAAACGGGAGTAACTGGTACCAGATGAGGGCATGTTCTCACTGTTGGGGTACCTAAACTTAGGGATGAGCTGTTCAGTTCGATAGGTTCAGAGTACGATTCGAACATCGCCTGTTTGCATGTCCGCGAACTACGAACATTTCTGCGTGTTCGCCGCATGTTCGTCCACAATGGAGCACAATGCACTTTTCCACTGGCCTGAAACTTGTAATTGGCTACAGCCTTGCACCTGACCACAGGTCAGGTGCAAGACTATGCCAATCACGGCTCAGAGTCCTGATTGGGCAAATTTTGCCCAATCATGGGCTCACAGAGCTAAGTCCCACAGCACACTATATAAGGCTTCACAAAGCGCTTCAGCACGTGTATGAGAGGAGATTGTTGTTGTGTTAGTGTGTGTTCTCACTGCCAGTCTGCCACCAGCTACTGGGGGGGTCTCATTTCTACACAATATCTGGGAATTGTTCTAATCTTTGTGTTCTCACTGCCACCAACTATTTTGTGGGTCTCATTTCTACAAAATATCTGGGAATTGTTCTAATCTTTGTGTTCTCACTGCCACCAGCAATTGAGGGGGTCTCATTTCTACAAAATATCTGGGAATTGTTGTAATCTGTGTGTTCTCACTGCCACCCATCGGGGGTCTCACTGATTTATAGGAGGTTCCTGGGAATTGTAATTTGTGTCTTGTCACTGCCACCCATCAGGGGGTCTCACTGATTTATAGGAGGTTCCTGGGAATTGTAATTTGTGTCTTGTCACTGCCACCCTTCAGGGGGTCTCACTGATTTATAGGAGGTTCTTGGGAATTGTAATCTGTGTCTTGTCACTGCCACCCATCAGGGGGTCTCACTGATTTATAGGAGGTTCTTGGGAATTGTAATCTGTGTCTTGTCACTGCCGCCCATCAGGGGGACTCACTGATTTATAGGAGGTTCCTGGGAATTGTAATTTGTGTCTCGTCACTGCCACCCTTCAGGGGGTCTCACTGACTTTTAGGAGGTTTCTGGAAATTGTAATCTGTGTATTCTCACTGCCAGCTATCAGGGGGTCCCACATACTTCTATCAGATTTCTGCAAATTGTAATCTGTGTCTTGTCACTGCCACCCATCAGGAGGTCTCACTGTTTTATAGGAGGTTTCTGGGAATTTTAATCTGTGTCTTGTCACTGGCTGCCAGCTATCAGGGGTTCTCACTGAGTTATACCAGAGTTCTGGAAATCTTTAATCTAGATAACACAGTTGAATCAGAGTTCTGCATATCTCCATTTTTTTATAACAGAGTTGAATCAGAGTTCTGTATATCTTTAATCTATATTTCACTCACCAATTTCGGGGCTCACTTGTTGCAGATATCTGGGAATTGGTGGTGGAAAGTGTGTCTTCTCAGTCAGTGACAGCAGCAATTTGGGGCTCACTTGTTGCAGATATCTGGGAACTGGTGGTGGAAAGTGTGTCTTCTCAGTCACTGACAGTCAGCTATCAGGGGGTGTCACATACTTCCATAAAATTTCTGGGAATTGTAATCTGTGTCTTGTCACACTGCCACCCATCAGGGGGGCTCACTGATTTATAGGAGGTTCCTGGGAATTGTAATCTGTGTCTTCTCACTGCCAGCTATCAGGGGGTCCCATATACTTCTAGCAGATTTCTGCAAATTGTAATCTGTACAATTGTAATCTAAATTGTAACTGTAATCTATACCAGAGTTCTGGAAATCTATAATCTTTATACCAGAGTTGAATCAGAGTTCTGCATATCTCCAATTTTTATAACAGAGTTGAATCAAAATTCTGTATATCTTTAATCTATATATCACTCACCATGTCAGAAAGCCCAAAAAGGACAGGCAGACGCTCCTAGACACGGAGAAGAGGGCAAGCAGCCTCTGTTTCGGGAGGCTGTACCTCTGGTCGTCGTGGATGTGGTGCATCCTCTGCAGGGGCACGCTTGTCCTTTCTAACTGGTGCTGGCCGTCTAAAGGAGCAGCAACATACAGAGGATTTGGTGGATTGGCTAACCAAGCCATCCTCATCCTCCGAGTCCTCTGCCAGGCAGGCTTGTAGTGCTTTACAGTCCACCTCAGCTGCCAAAGCATCTAATGCAGCCTCCATGTCCACAGCTACTCCTGCCGTAGCCTCACTGTCACATACGGAGGAGTCAGCTGAATTGTTTGACTACAATGACAGTGACATGCTGCTTGAGGATGCGCAGCAACTACAGTGCTCTGATTCAATCTCTGAGGTTGAGGAAGGGAGTATAATCAACCTAGAGAAAGGGGGTGCCAGTGATGACACACAAATTACTGGCACTCATGTTGCCCCAGCAGCTGCAGCATACTGTCAAGTTGGCTCCAGTGATGAGGAGATAGTGGGTGATGACAATGATGATGAGGTCACTGACTCTACCTGGGTGCCTGATCGAACAGAGAAGTCAAGTGAGGAGGAGGAGGAGGCACAACAAACACGAGGCACAACCTCCTCTATGACCAACCGTGACACTAGCCAGTCCAAGGCATCAGATGTCAGAGCTGCTTAGGTGCAGAGCGTTGTTGTCTCAAAGCACACATCCAGGAACTCTGCTGTCTGGGAGTTCTTTAAGAAATGTGCAGCAGACCACACCGTTGCTATTTGTAATCTATATCAGATGAGGATCAAGCGTGGGAAAGACACCGGACGCTTGGGTACCACGTGCTTGAGGCAACATATGACCACCTGCCACGCATCTCGTTGGCGCAACACTTTGCGTAGGACCTCCTCATCTGTCTCTACCCCCACTATATGTCCTGCCATGTCATTAACTCCAACCTCCACTGACAGGGATGATGCTACAGTAATGGATGTACCAGATCCTTCCTCACAATATGACAGCATCCCATCAGTTGAAGATTTACGCAGTCAGATTACGTTGCCACAGCTGCTGCAGCGTAAAAAAAAATATAATCCCAACCATCCCTAAGCACAGCATCTAAATGCCAGTTTAGCAAAATTACACGCATTGCAGCTGCTGCCTTTCCAGCTGGTGGACTCTGCTTCCTTCCGTGAATTTGCTGAATGTGCTGTACCACAGTGGCAGGTTCCAAAACGCCATTACTTTTCACGGAAGGCCATTCCAGCACTATACCAGCACGTGGAAGACAATGTTATGGAGTCATTTGGAAAGGCAGTCAGCAGCAAGGTGCACGTGACTTTAGACACGTGGTCCAGCAAGCATGGACAGGGCCGTTACATTTCCTTCACGGCACACTGGGTAACTCTGATTGCAGCTGGGAGGGATCCAAGACGGGGCTCTGTGCTGGAGCTTGTTCATCCACCACGCCTCCAGAAAGCTGCTTGTATGAGGTCTGTCTGCTCCACCACCACCTCTCCCTCTTACTCCTCCTCCTTCTCTGTCTCTGGCAAAGTGGCAGTTAAACTCAGTTTAAGTGGCAGGGGCTACGCAATGGCTCAAGCAACAAGATGCCATACTGTGCTTGAGCTGGTTTGTTTAGGGGACAGGAGCCACACCGGGCCAGAAATTCTGTCAGTTCTGCAGGGGCAGGTGCAGAGATGGTTAACACCACGTCAGCTTGAGCTGGGAATGATCGTCTGTGATAATGGCAGCAACCTTCACTCCGCCCTATGCCAGGGTAAGTTGACGCATGTGGCATGCCTAGCACACGTCCTAAATCTGGTGGTACAGCATATCCTAACCAGGTACCCAGGGCTGGCAGATCTTCTCAGCCAGGCCAGAAAAGTCTGCAGCCACTTCAGACGTTCATTCCCAGCAAGTGTTCGCCTGGCAGAAATTCAAAGAGAATTACACCTTTCCACTGTTACATCCTTGGCCCCCACAGCGCTTCCTGGGGGGTCAGGGCCACAGATGGCATCAATGGCTGGCCGGTTGCCAGTACTTAGAGCTGGCAGCACGGCATCTGAGGGGGCGGAGCTAGGCTTACGTTCAAGGAGCCATCAGCCTTTAAAAGAGGCTGAGAGGAGTTGCTCCTTGAACTGTTGTGGAGTCAAGTGGAGTCTAGTGTAGTCTAGTGTAGTGTAGTGTAGTGTAGTGTAGTGTAGTGTAGTGTAGTGTAGTGTAGTGTAGTGTAGTGTAGCGTAGTCTTGTTCCTGTATTTTTGCTGATAGCATTCTGACTGATCTGTTGCTGACCTGTTTTTGTTCGAGGACCCTGATTACGTTTTGACCTGGCTATCCCTACTGACCACGCTCTTGCTTGTTCCATGTGTACTTTTGTCTGAGTACTTCTTGTTCATGTTTATGTTTTGCCTAATGGTTCATGTCTGATGTTCGCTTAACTGGTTGTGAGTTCTAATCGCAAGGCATCCAGTTCTGCGTGCTTCTAGAGTCTAGTTTCAACTCATGTCCTGTTTTGTTGCTGTATATATTGTCTGTCAAGCATCTGGGTGTTCCCAGTTTCATGTTTGAAGTTCTGTCCTGCTTCTTGTACAATATATTCACTGTCTGGCCATCTGTCTAGAATTTGTGTATACTTTGTTGCTATACAGTATCCAGTCATTGACTGAAGGCCTGCCCTGCAGGCTGATAAACACATTGAGTACCTACTCTGTATAGCTGAGAAATACAGAATCCAAGCTCTGCTTGAAGGCCTGCCTTGCAGGTTATTGAACTGAGTTCCCACTCTGTATGACTGGATGATACAGAATCCAGTCACTGACTGAAGGCCTTCCCTGCAGGCTGATAAACTCATAAGTTCCTACTCTGTATGTTTCAAATCTGAGTATATATTGTTGCCTGTTTTATGAGTTTCATGTATTATGTTCATTGATATTCAGCAAACTGAAAACCCATCTTGTCTATACTGTTCATGTATCATGTTTATGTTTATATTCAAGTATCACGTCTATAGATCTGTTTTACATAAAGTGTAATTGTGTTGCACTAAGCAGTGTTTTGGTCCAGAAACCAATTGAGCTTAGTTGCTATGTCAGGTCTGTCCACGCTGTTCATGTATCACGTTTATGTTTATGTTCAAGTATCACGTCTGTAGATCTGTTCACTTACAGGGTTATCCAAAGAGATCCGAATTGCTTGAGAAAGGTAACCGAATGCTGAAAATCAGCGTTCGGTTACCTTTCCTGACCATTCGGCTATCCAGAGAGCAGGCAATTCGCCAAATCCTGGCGAATTGCCTGAACATACGTTCCTGTTTCGGTTCCTGTTCGAGGGGAGTGAAATCCCCATGAAAATGTGCACTGCTTCGGCTATTCAGAGAACACAAACCAGCAGTGAAAGGTTCCCCTAATGCCCTGCCATTCGGTGGTTTCATTCGGCAAATTTATTCAGGAGAATCCCATAGGTTCAATGTTAAAAATATTCCCGTTTTAATTCAATATCTAATAAACCGTTCATTATAAAATTCTGCAGCAAAGAGTCTCTTTATTTATAGATTTTTTAGGATACTTTAAGCATTTTTCAGATTTTTTTTATTTTTTTTAAAAAGTCCGATTTTTTTTTTTTTTTTTTTCAGTTAACTTATTTTTTTTTGTAACAGCCCTCTTTATTATCATTCCCTGGACCTCCTGTGAAAATTTCAGACATTTTCGCTCAGTAGTTTTCTTTGCAAACAGCGTTTCTTTTTCCCAGATTCATACAAATGGTTTTTCTAATTTATTCACTGCCTCCTCTACGTCACAGCTGCTTCGGCTCTGTGTGATTCGGCTCCTATTCGGCTCCTGTTCGGCTCCTGTTCGGCTTTTTCGAAGGTAATCCAGATGTTTTTGCTTGTTTTCATAGTGCATTCGGTTAGTTTTCGTCAGGTTTTCGGCAGCTTTTCCCTGCAATTCGGGGACCCTGTGCTCTTTGCTGAATACACCGCAGGGTCACCGAAATGCAATCGGCAAAAAGGAACCGAATTGAAGAGAAGGAAAAGTCACCGAACGTGCGGTGACTTTTCGAATCTCTTTGGATAACCCTGTCAGAGTATTTGTGTTTTGCACTAAGCTGTCTTTTGGTCTTGAAGCCAATTGAGTTTAGCTGCTATTCAGGTCTGTCTATTTACTCCCTGGTTTGGGAGATCAGATTACAGCCTTTATTGCTCTCTGTGTCTTAGAAATCTGTCCTAAAGGATCCTAATACGCTTTTCGAAGTGAGTGCTATAGCCCACCGTTATACCCACAAACAGTCTGATCTGTGACATGCCCACCAGGGGGAACTCGACATTAGCAATGATGCAGCGTCTGCTCAAGCAGCAGAGGGCCATCAAAGAGTACCTGTGTGAGTATGGCACAAGGATGATAGGTTCAGGTCAACTTGGTTTCCCCCCTCCCCAGCAGTGGCTGATGATCAAGGGTGCATGCACTGTACTGTCACCATTTGAGGAGGCATGGAGTGAGACTCCAAACAGCCAGGTGTATAATCTCTTTCTTTTTTCGTGGGAAAGCAGTCTAATCCATAAGAAGTGACGTTTCGGCCATTACAGACTTAATCATACTAATACTAATACTTAATCATACTTCAGTATGATTAAGGCTGTTATGGCCAAAACGTCACTTCTTATGGATTAGACTGCTTTCCCACGAATAAAGAAAGAGATTATACACCTGGCTGTTTGGAGTCCCACTCCATTCTTTACGGTTTGTTAGGGGTATTTCGGCATCCCCTTTGAGCGGTGACTTCGCGCTGGTGTAGAGGGCTCCCAATATAGTGTGATCACAGCGTGTGTGGACATCATTTGAGGAGGCAATGAGGATGGTGAGCAGGGACAGTGCATGCATCAGTGACACAATTCCTTTAGTGTTCCTGCTGGAGCACACTCTGCGGTGAATTATAGATGTGGCTCTAGAGGCAGAGCAGCGGGAGGAAGAGGAGGCCTTCCCTAGCTCTCAAGGCCCCAGTCTTTCCGCAGACAGCATTCCTGCGGGTCCTCAAATCAGACAGTAGGAGGAGGAATATTTAAGTAGTGAGGGCATTGAAGGTGGGGATTCCTCAAGGGAGGGTTTTGCTTGCCCAGAAACACAAGGACTAGTACGTGGCTGGGAGGAGGAAGTGCATGATGGGGTCATCCTCATTGACCAGGAAGACTCGAAAGCTAATGCCACCTCCAACCTACGCTGCATGGGCTCCCTTATCCTGCAAAGCCTGCTAAAGGACCCCAGGATTCGTGCTATCAAGGAGAGGGATCATTATCAGTTGGCAAGCCTTCTTGAGCCACGATACAAGGGTAAAGTTGCAGAGCTCATCCTGCCCACACAGAGGGAGCACAGGATGAAACAACTTGAGGACACTCTAAAGCGACACTTCTATAAAACCTTTCTAGACACTGGTAGGTTACCAACTGATGACACAGGTGCTTCTGAGGCTGCTGTTTATCAGAGGAAGAGCGGTGAATGGGGCTGCTTGATCGATGCCTTTTCCAATTTTTTTAGTCCATGACGCCCAGGGACGTCAAATGTAGGCACCCATTGCCAGCGTCTTCATCGTATGGTGCAGAACTACCTAGGGGCAAGGACAGACCTGGATACCTTTCCAGCAGATGATCCACTGGCTTACTGGGTGCTGAGATTGGATTACTGGCCAGAACTTAGCCAATATACTATGCAGCTACTAGGTTGCCCTTCATCCAGCGTGCTTTCTAAAAGGACGTTCAGTGCCGCTGGAGGTTTTGTCACAGACAAAAGAGTGCGTCTGTCCACCGACTCTGTAGACCGGCTGACATTTATAAAAATGAATCAGTCCTGGATCAGCAGCTATCAATCCCCTGATGCTGACGTAATGGAATAGATCGGGGATTTCTTCTGCATTCACAAAACCTCCACCACTGCACTCTTACACAATACCACAAAGGGGTTACGGTGTGAAGGCACTTGCTGCCACCAAAGGCAAAATATTTGGGTGCACTGACGCCTGTACCAGATTCATATCATTTTATTATTTGACCGCAGGGTTGAACCCTGCACTCTTCCACAATACCACAAAAGGGTTACGGTGTGACGGCACTGTTGCTGACGCTAAAGACCCAATTTTAAAGCACCTATTGTTACTTTCATCCAAAGCCTGCATACGTTTCACCATAATTTAGGCTAGGGTCAAACGAAAGCATTTTTACACGCGAACGTAAAAAAGTGCGTCCGAACGAATTGACGTATTTTTTCACGGAGTGCGCAAAAACGGTCATACGATGCGCATTTTTCATGCGTGATTTTTTCAGATCGTCAATAAAACTCTTTTTGCGTCTGGACGTTATTTAGGCTGGACATTAGCAGTGTCTGACGTCTCCTAATCACGCACACACGCCGCTATGCCGCAGCTGCGCACTCAGTACGTCCGTACTAGCGGTTCGGCGTTCTCGAAAAAATGCGTTCATTTTCCACTTGCGTTGCGCGGCCGGACTTTCGTGCGACCGTACTTCGTATATTGGCCGTCATTTGCTGCTAGTGCGGCCGTAATTATGTGCGCCAGAACGCACGTTAAAAGTGCGCTGGTCTGACCCCAGCCTTAGCCAAAAAATCACTAAACTTGTTCTGTGTGTCCTAAATTGTCTCCTCTTATAATACAGACTGCCGCCCCAAGCAGTTGTTTATGGATAGATTAAAGGAAAACCGTTTATCGTCATTTGAAATGTGGTTTTTTTTTGTTTTTAAGGCTAGGGTCAGACTGAGGCAGTGCGAACGCGCGTGCAGGCGCACATAATCACGGCCGTGCTAGCAGCAGATGCCGGGCAATGACGGCCAATATACGAAGTACGGTCGCACAAACGTCCGGCTGCGCAACGCAAGTGGAAAATGAACGCATTTTTTCGAGAACGTTAAACCACTAGTACTGACGTACAGAGTGCGCTGCGTCCGCTAGAGGCGTGTGTGCGTGATTGGGAGACATCAGACGCTGCTAATGTCCGGCCAACATAACGTCCAGACACAAAAAGAGTTTTATTGATGATCCGTACAAAATCACGGATGAAACTGCGCCTCGTCTGACCGCTATCGCGTATTCCGTGCAAAAATACGTCCATTCTTCGAACGCACATTTTCACGGACAACGTGAAAAATGCGTTAGTCTGACCCTAGCCTTAATGTTTCTATACATCCTAGAAATCCGCCACTTCACGGACAGGTTATGGGGACCTCCTAGGCACGATATTTGAAGGAATTTTTTGTTTTTATTAACCCTTATTTCATGGAAAACCCACAGTTCCTTTAAAAACGTTTTTATTTAAACTTTTTGTCCTTGTTTCCTGTCCCCCAGGGCACTACCCGGACCCCCATACACGTTTTATGGCAAATATCTAGCAAATATGCCCTCTTGGAGGGCACTCTAAAAATCAGACTTTTGAGTCCCATCAACTTGCATTGAGTTCGATTCGTGTTCGCGTTGGAACTCAAACTTTTGAAATTGTTCGAATGCAAACCGAACACGGGGGTGTTCGGCGCATCCCTACCTAAACTGCCGCCATGTCTATATTCCGTATCCCTCCTGTCTCGGTCACACGCTTACTGGATTTGCATCATTTTAATGAGTCCACCAAAAAGAAGTGTGCGTGGGAAGCCTTCTAAGTGAAGTCTTCAAAGTGAGCACTTACAGGAGATCTTCTGGTGAGTGATTTCGATTTTTGTTTCAAACAGATCTTTTCTATTCATCTTAAGGTTTCAAGTTAGGTCTGGTGAGTAAATTAGGTTAGGCTGGTGACTCATTTTCATACTGATTAGCATACAATTGGAATCAATTGAGTGGTATTTGCTTCAGGTTTAGCTTGTCCACTATTTGCTGGGGGAGGTGTTCTTAGGTGGCTATATAAAGATTGTGGAATATTAGCTTGTCTAATTGAGCTTGGGAAGCCTTCTAAGTGAAGTCTTCAAAGTGAGCACTTACAGGAGATCTTCTGGTGAGTGATTTCGATTTTTGTTTCAAACAGATCTTTTCTATTCATCTTAAGGTTTCAAGTTAGGTCTGGTGAGTAAATTAGGTTAGGCTGGTGACTCATTTTCATACTGATTAGCATACAATTGGAATCAATTGAGTGGTATTTGCTTCAGGTTTAGCTTGTCCACTATTTGCTGGGGGAGGTGTTCTTAGGTGGCTATATAAAGATTGTGGAATATTAGCTTGTCTAATTGAGCTTGGGAAGCCTTCTAAGTGAAGTCTTCAAAGTGAGCACTTACAGGAGATCTTCTGGTGAGTGATTTAGATTTTTGTTTCAAACAGATCTTTTCTATTCATCTTAAGGTTTCAAGTTAGGTCTGGTGAGTAAATTAGTTAGGCTGGTGACTCATTTTCATACTGATTAGCATACAATTGGAATCAATTGAGTGGTATTTGCTTCAGGTTTAGCTTGTCCACTATTTGCTGGGGGAGGTGTTCTTAGGTGGCTATATAAAGATTGTGGAATATTAGCTTGTCTAATTGAGCTTGGAAGCCTTCTAAGTGAAGTCTTCAAAGTGAGCACTTACAGGAGATCTTCTGGTGAGTGATTTAGATTTTTGTTTCAAACAGATCTTTTCTATTCATCTTAAGGTTTCAAGTTAGGTCTGGTGAGTAAATTAGGTTAGGCTGGTGACTCATTTTCATACTGATTAGCATACAATTGGAATCAATTGAGTGGTATTTGCTTCAGGTTTAGCTTGTCCACTATTTGCTGGGGGAGGTGTTCTTAGGTGGCTATATAAAGATTGTGGAATATTAGCTTGTCTAATTGAGCTTGGGAAGCCTTCTAAGTGAAGTCTTCAAAGTGAGCACTTACAGGAGATCTTCTGGTGAGTGATTTAGATTTTTGTTTCAAACAGATCTTTTCTATTCATCTTAAGGTTTCAAGTTAGGTCTGGTGAGTAAATTAGGTTAGGCTGGTGACTCATTTTCATACTGATTAGCATACAATTGGAATCAATTGAGTGGTATTTGCTTCAGGTTTAGCTTGTCCACTATTTGCTGGGGGAGGTGTTCTTAGGTGGCAATATAAAGATTGTGGAATATTAGCTTGTCTAATTGAGCTTGGAAGCCTTCTAAGTGAAGTCTTCAAAGTGAGCACTTACAGGAGATCTTCTGGAGATACTCTGGAGGTAGTCTGAGGTTAGACAGGAGGTAGAAAACCTACAAAAAGGTAAGATTTGTTGGTTTAAATCCATTCTTTTTATATGGCAGGCTTGGTCCAGTGTAAGAGCTGTCATGCATTTGTTTTTAGATCCAATTTTTGGAGGTTTGGAGTGTGCCTGATATGTAGGCAGCTCTCTTTATTGCAGCAGGAAATTGCCTGTTTGAAGTCTGAGATTTGTAAATTATCTGTTAGAGAAACTCAGGCTATGACTGTTACTAAACCACTGCCACAGAGGCCTCCTAGGAGCGGCAGATGGACTACTGTAGGATCTGGTAGACTTAGAGTTGTGGAGAGAAGGCATGTCCCACAATCTGTGGCTCTTCTTAATTCTTTTGAGGCACTTTCAGAGTGTAGTGATAAGACGGATGTAGGCTTAGACACCATAGTTGAGGAACCACCATCCACTATGCCTAAGGTATGCAGCACTGCAACCAAGGACAAAAATGAAAAGGTGGGACTTGATAGAAGGCAATTGTTGCTGGGTGATTCTATCATAAGAGGTGTTGAGCTGGAGAGTAGTGGTTTGGTGAGATGTCTTCCTGGGGCTACTGCTCGTAGAGACAAGAGACGTATTCTCAATATTGTCAAACAAGCAAAGCAACAAGGGGAAGTGGATGTTCTAGTCATCTAGGGACAAATGACTTGGCTAGCAATGAGGTTTCTGAGATTAAGGAAGATTTTTGTGTTCTTGGAGGTGAAATACAGCAGATTGCGTCCACTGTGTCATCTCTGAAGTTTTGCCTGTGCATAACATTCAAGATAGGCAGATGTGCAATAGGGAATTCAATTTGTGGCTTCGGGAATGGTGTCGGGAGCAAGGATTTGGCTTTGTGTCCCATGATAGCTCTAATTGGAGCAGAAAGGAACTGTATAAAAAAGATGGTTTGCATCTTACTCATAGGGGAACATATGTTCTCAGTGAGAAGTTCAAAGGTTTCGCAAAGAAATATTTAAACTAGGAGGGGGGACAAAAAAGGGTAAAAAACAATCTGCCCGATTGTCCCCCAAAACTAAATCGGAGGGTGCAAGCAACATGCGAGGTAAAAAATGACAAGCTCAGAGTCGTGTCTACAAATGCTCGCAGTTTAGTCAATAAAATCAATGAACTAGAGGCAATGATGGCAGCTGAAAAAGTAGATTTAGTGGCGGTTACTGAGACATGGTTCAGTGAGAAAAATAACTGGGACATAACAATACCGGGGTACTCTTTATATAGAAAAGACAGAGAAGGTAGGAAAGGAGGAGGAGTGGCCCTGTATGTGAAAAACAACATAAAAACGAACCAAATAAAAGTGAGCGAGGTGAACATAGAGTCAGTTTGGGTTACACTAACATTTTGCAATCATACAGTAGCTCGTGTAGGTGTGATCTATAGACCCCCTGGACAAGCAGAAGAACTAGATAATCTGCTGGTTGAGGAAATAGCCAAAATGGCAATGAAGGGGGAAGTTATTATCATGGGGGACTTTAATCTTCCTGATGTGAACTGGAAAACCAAAACAGCTGGGTGCACCAGGAGTACAAATATTCTAAACTCCCTACTGGGATTATCTCTAACACAAGTAGTTGAGGAGCCGACCCGTAAAGAGGCCATATTGGATTTAATACTCACAAATGGAGGTTTGGTATCGGACGTTGTTGTAGGTGAAATTTGGGATCTAGTGATCACCAGTCAGTATGGTTTAATAAACAACAGGGATGGAGCCGCACCACACAAGAACGAAAGTTTTAGACTTTAAAAAACCAGATTTTTCTAAAATGAGATTTTGTGTGAAGGAGTCATTATCGGACTGGAGGAGTTTAAAGGGAGTCCAGGAGAAATGGGATTATTTAAAGGAAGCATTATTGAAGGCCACAGGAAATTGCATTCGGCTTGTTAGCAAAAACAAAAAAGGGAAGAAACCACTGTGGTACTCTGCAGAAGTGGCCAAAATAGTGAAGAACAAAAGACAGCATTCAATAATTATAAAACAACTCAGAGTGAAGAAGATAGGCAAACCTATAAGATTAGGCAGAAAGAGGCAAAGCAATTTATAAGAGCTTCAAAAGCACACGCAGAAGAGAAAATAGCTCAGTCAGTAAAAAAGGGGACAAAACATTTTTTAGATACATAAACGAGAAAGAAAAGTAAAACAAGGATTAGTTAGATTAAAAACAAAGGAAGGAAGGTATGTAGAAGAGGATAAAAGTCTCGCTGACTGCCTCAATGAATATTTTTGTTCAGTCTTTGCAGAAGAAAAGGAAGGAAAGGGACCTCAGTTAGGAGAGAACACTAAAGAGACATTTACATATCAGTTTACAGAGGAGGAGGTTCTACAGCAGCTGTCTAAAGTAAAGACAAATAAGTCAATGGGGCCTGATGGGATCCACCCTAAATTATTAAAAGAGCTCAGTGATGTAATAGCAAAACCGTTAACAGATTTATTTAACCAATCCTTGTTAACGGGAGTCGTCCCAGAAGACTGGAAATTAGCAAATGTTGTGCCCATTTACAAGAAGGGTAGTAGGGAGGAATCGGGGAACTATAGGCCAGTTAGTCTTACGTCAGTAGTGGGGAAATTAATGGAAACCATGTTAAAGGAAAGGATTGTTGAACATCTAAAAACACATAGATTACAGGATCAGAAACAACATGGGTTTACCTCAGGGAGATCATGCCAAACTAATCTTATTGATTTTTTTGATTGGTAACAAAAATAATAGACACAGGTGGTGCAGTAGACATTGCTTATTTAGATTTCAGTAAGGCTTTTGATACTGTTCCGCATAGAAGGCTTATCAATAAATTGCAATCTTTGAGTTTAGATTCCAATATTGTTGACTGGATTAGGCAGTGGCTGAGTGACAGACAACAGAGGGTTGTGGTAAATGGAGTTTATTCGGCACAAGGTCTTGTTACCAGTGGGGTACCTCAGGGGTCAGTACTTGGACCCATTCTCTTTAATATTTTTATTAGTGATATTGCAGAAGGTATTAATGGAAAAGTATGTCTTTTTGCTGATGACACAAAGATTTGCAACAGGGTTGACGTTCCTGGAGGGATCAGCCAAATGACAAATGATTTAGGTAAACTAAAAAAATGGTCGGAGTTGTGGCAATTGAGTTTTAATGTGGATAAGTGCAAGATAATGCACCTGGGACGTAAAAACCCAAGGGCTGAATATAGAATATTTGATACATCTGAGGGTTGGGATTTAGGGTCATTATTTCAGAGGATCTAAGGGTAAGTAGTCAATGTAATAGAGCAGCAGGAAATGCTAGCAGAATGCTTGGTTGTGTAGGGAGAGGTATTAGCAGTAGGAAAAGGGAAGTGCTCATGCCACTGTACAGAGCACTGGTGAGACCTCACTTGGAGTACTGTGTGCAGTACTGGAGACCGTATCTCCAGAAGGATATAGACCTCTTAGGCTAGGGTCAGACTGAGGCAGTGCGAACGCGCGTTCTGGCGCACTTAATCACGGCCGCACTAGCAGCAGATGCCAGGCAATGACGGCCAATATACGAAGTACGGTCGCACAAAAGTCCGGCTGCGCAACGCAAGTGGAAAATGAACGCATTTTTTCGAGAACGTTAAACCACTAGTACTGACGTACAGAGTGCGCTGCGTCCGCTAGCGGCGTGTGTGCGTGAATTGGAGACATCAGACGCTGCTAATGTCCGGCCAACATAACGTCCAGATGCAAGAAGTGTTTTATTGATGATCCGTACAAAATCACGGTGAAACTGCGCATAGTATGACCGCTATTGCGTATTCCGTGAAAAAATACGTCCATTCTTCGAACGCACATTTTCACGGACAACGTGAAAAATGCGTTAGTCTGACCCTAGCCTTAGAGAGAGTTCAGAGAAGGGCTACTAAAATGGTGTACGGCTTGAAGGAGAAAAGTTACCAGGAAAGGCTTAATGATCTTAACATGTACAGCTTGGAAAAAAGACGAGACAGAGGAGATATGATAGAAACATTTAAATACGTAAAGGGAATCCACAAGGTAGAGGAAGGGAGTATATTTAAAAGGAAACAAAGTAGCAAAAACAAGAGGACATAGTCTTAGATTAGAGGGGCAAAGGTTTAAAAGAAACATCAGGAAGCATTATTTTACTGAGAGGGTGGTGGATACATGGAACAGTCTTCCAGTAGAAGTGGTAGAGGCCAAAACAGTAATTGAATTTAAGCAAGCATGGGATAGGCATAAGGCTATCCTAAACAAAAGATAAATCCAGGTAAAGTATCCATGTAATTGGGCGACTAGATGGGCCGAAAGGTTCTTATCTGCCGACATTTTTCTATGTTTCTATGTTTCTACTCATCTAGATTTCTGGCCCCCCCCCTCTCCGCCCAGGGAATAATTATTCAGGGTTATTCAAAGAGAATCGAAAAGTCATCGCACGTTCGGTGACTTTTCGTTCTCTTCAATTCGGTGTGATTTGGCAATCCCATTTTGGCGACCCTGCGGTGTATTCAGAATGCACCACAGGGCCGCCAAAATGCAGGGAAAAGTCGCCGCAAACCCACCGAAACCTCACCGCAAAACGAGGGCGAACGCACCCTGAAACCCGCAAAAACATCTGGATTAAGACGCCGGAGATACCCGAGCAGGAGCCTATCACAGCGCAGAGCAGCCGCCGGAAAAAGCCGACACCGCAGACACACGAGGTGAAGAGAAAAGAAAAACCGTTTGCATGAATGATTGAAAAGTGAAACGCTGTTTGCAAAGAAACTACTGAGCGAAAATGTCTGAAATTTACTTATAAAATCCAATGAATGAGAATAAAGAGGGCTGTTACAGAAAAAATAAGTAAACTTAATTTTTTTTTAAAAAAATCCAGAAAAATGCTTAAAATATCCTAAAAAATCTATAAATAAAGAGACTCTTTGCTGCAGAATTTTATAATGAACGGTTTATTAGATATTGAATTAAAACGGGAATATTTTTAACATTGAAGCCTATGGGATTCTCCGAATAAATCTGCCGCATGAAAACACTGAACAGCAGGGCAATTCGGCAACTTTTCACTGCTGGTTTGTGATCTCTGAATAGCCGAAGCATTGCTTCTCTATGGGGATTCACTGCCCTCGAACAGGCACCGAATAGGCACCGAATGTGCAGGAAATTCACTAACATTTGGCGAACTGCCTGCTCTTTGAATAGCCGAATGGCCAGGAAAGGTAACCGTACCCTGAATTTCAGTGTTCGGTTACCTTTCGGCCCCAATTCAGAGCTCTTTGAATAACCCTGATTGTCTTTGACCCGCAGCCCACATGGAGATTAAGACGATAGCCAGGCTGGGCGTCAGGAATCGATACGGTAATTATCATACATATCACATGGATTGTGTCTTAGACGGAAAGGTATCACTGAAACCTAAAGAGAAAAGCTCTTCAGGGTGTGGACCACATGGAAACTCTGTATTCTCTGCAATAACAGTGAAGGAACCGTTACCCACGTGTTCCGCTCGCCCCGAGTCCTGATTTCACTGCGCAGACTGTAACACTCAGGATGGAGCCGAGGGTCAGGAACCAGATAAATGGCACATACACGTTTATCTTTTAGTCCTCCGTGATCGGAACTTTCCAAAGAGCTATCGACTTGAAACGTAACTGGGAGTCACACAGGTGTCAGTACAATACACAGCAGGTCATTATTCCAGAGAGTTCTACGCAATTCATTCTAGAGAGAGTTAAACCTTCCCATGTGATCCGCCCTGGGGTAACAAATATTCCATTATATATGTCGGTATTCCTCTAGATTGTAAGCTCCTCTGAGCAGAGCTCTCTACACCTCTTCCTTCCGTTCCTGTGTTTGTCATTTTGTCTCCTATAATGCATAGGTTATTGTAAAGCGCTGCAGAATCTGTTGGCGCCATTTAAATGACGAGAATAATAATACTATGAATAAAAGAGGCCGTTCAATGTCACTTTGTTATTGGGTTAATGGACTAGGGGGTTACGTGTTTATGGTCAGGGCAGCCTGGAATCGGCTCCCGTTTCCTCATCGAGGTCGTTCTGACCATTCACTGCGCAAGTTTATCATAAAATCCAGCAGAAGCATTGGTGGAGGACACGCTCACCCAGGCCCTCACAGAACATGTTCGGTTTCTTAATTTCTTCGTGTCTTTTCAGGTTCGTCTCTTCGCTCCAAATATTTTCCTGTTTTACTTGGATTTTGCTTCCTGCTGCTGATCATTATCATTTGTATCTCTGCCCAGTGTGAGTATTAATAGGCCATGTAACAGATCTCTGTGCCAAATGCCGCTTCCTCACTGGACACCCAGTTTCTCCTCATGACTCATACCTTTCTCCAGTACCTTAGCCGCAGCTTAAGGCCCGGTGCATGTAAAGAGCCTGGCTATGGTTAGCACCCCCAGAAATAAGCCGTAGCTATAGACCTGAAGCCTTTCCTTGGCACAGTGTGCAGAAGTTTCCTGGTACCAAATCAGGAGTCGTGACTTCAAGCTTGGTCAGAATAGAACTGACTGTTTATTACACAGGCACAGAGATACAGTCAACCACCAACTCTATTTGCATACAATCAAGCAGATAGCTGCACAGATCAGATAACTACACAGGACCTTCAAACAATGGAGAATGGGGGAAGGAGAAAGCAGGGTAAACAAAAGGAATTTCTTACAGAGAGAATTTACCCAATAGAGAGGTACTAATACAGAGATCTACCTTATACAGGGAAGGGTTAAATAATTGAGGGAATGTACCCAAAATACACAACAAGAGACTATACAATAAATATACAAGGGAATAACACAGACATCAGAAATCTTTAGTTAACTGGCAGATATATAAAATAATGAAAACCAAATATATTTAAAAGGTCCACCAGTTCCTCCAATAGTCTCTTTCATGGGCCATAGTCTCTGGGCAGGAGGCCAGCGCACAGCCCCCTCCAAGTTGCACAGTGACAGCGTGTTCTGTCACAGGCCACATGGAGGGGTGTGAGTATTAATAGAGCACATGGATGAGGGGTGTGAGTATTAATAGAGCACATGGAGGGGGTGCGAGTATTAATAGAGCACATGGAGGGGTATGAGTATTAATAGAGCACATGGAGGTGCAAGAGTATTAAATAAGCAGATAGGGGTCTGTGAGTATTAATAGGGTACACGGGGGTAGGTGAGTATTAACAGAGCATAGTGTTGATTCACACTCCTCAGAATGGAAGTCGTATAACCGCAGAGTATTATGCAGAATGAAGTTACTCAACATACCAGGCATCAACAAATTCTGCTCAGAGTGAGAGTATTAGTCATAGTGGGAGTATTAGGCAGCGTGGAAGTACTTCTCAGAATGAGTTTACAATTCCTACTACTGCTGTACTAGTCACTAATGGTGTGTTTGATAATCCTTTTAGTATTCAATGCCATGGACCGACTCGTGTGCAGATTTGTAGAGCTGGGCTCATGGTCCGAGTGTGAGGTTGTGGCTTGTACATCAAGTGGGAGGGCTGGGCTCATGAGCCGAGTGGGAGGGTTTGACTTGTGGGCCTAGTGTGAGGGCTGGGCTCATGGAGTCGTGTGGGAGGGGCTGACTTGTGGGCCTAGTGGGAGGTTGCGGCTTTTTAAATCTGTATTTAAGCATTGTGTCTCCAGTTAGGTGGACCATTGGATCTTGCTGCTAGATCCACATGGACTGGCTGGAGGATCCATCCCTCTCCCAGCAGCAGCATTTGCCTGGCACTGTCCAGTCCAGGTCTCACAGCAAGAACAGGTCCTAACAGAACACTTTATGAGACGGTGCCTGACAGAGAAAGGGCAAACAGAACATGTTAAATTACTCCCCATCTCCCATCTTGGCCTCCAAGGCTTCTCTCGGGAGGTGAAATCAGGCCTGACACAGCACCAGACAGATTGAAGATGACCTCATGCAGTTTTGTCACAAAGCTCAGGGTGGGGACCTCTGGGACCCCTTTACCCTCAGTGCTTTATAGAGAGGCAAGCAGATGGGGCTGATTTTCTGCTCTATCATTTTATTCTTTATGCTTATTGTGTGTGTAACAGATCTTCGTACCCTAACTGGGTCACATCTGTTCATGCCGCTCCCTTTCTGGACCCCTGTTCTTCCACCAGCAGTCTTTCTTGCCTTCTCCAGGCCTTAGCCAATGCTTAAGATCCAGTACACTGAAAGAGCGGTGATAGCTTCCCCAGAAAAGAGACAGCACTCAGATCTTGAGGTAGAGCAGACAGACAGGAACTGAACCCCTTTATTGAATCATATGCGCCAAATATATACAGTGCTAGGAGGGACCAAGAGACCAATAGAAAACGACACGCTGACACCCCCTCCTCCTCAAGTGAACCAGACATGCCCAGACATAAAACAATAGGGTGTTATGTATTCACAGCCTGAGCATCAGACTGTCTGGAAACATTAAATTACAGATAAGACGTTACAAAAGTAGACAATAACGTGTTACAATAGTCTGTCACAGACGTAAACACATTCCGGTTAGGAGGAGTTGGAAAAGGCTACAGTGACCCACACAGGAAGCCTATCAGCAGATGGTAACAGATACACATAGACAAAAACAGCAGTATTCACACATATCACAGACAGGTACGGGGTACCAATAGACACAGGGTGACTTGGACATCGGAGAGGGCTGGAACTAAAAGGATATTGTCAGGTCCTAGAGGCCCTGACCCCTCTGGCACCTCCTTTCTATGCCACATCCTGCATGCCCTCTACAGGTTCCAGGACTTTATATCGAGACTTTGCACATTCTTGGACTCTGACATTCTAACCCTGGAAACTCACCTGCCCTTCATCCTCACTAATCAGTCCTGCATATAAGGAAGTCACACCCTCTACCCTGGACTTCCTCATTGAAGTCCCAGACTGAA
This sequence comes from Leptobrachium leishanense, assembly GCA_009667805.1. Classification (NCBI taxonomy): domain Eukaryota; kingdom Metazoa; phylum Chordata; class Amphibia; order Anura; family Megophryidae; genus Leptobrachium; species Leptobrachium leishanense. The sequence goes on along the minus strand of RXON01004282.1, from coordinate 15,137 downwards.
TTACATTGCAGAGCTTATCCCAGAAACGCCTGATCCAAAGCCTTTCCTGAGGACCCTCCATATCCTGGTCATTTACCCTTCAAGCCAGTAACCCCCCCTTTGCATCCTGATTCCCCCCATCTTGAACCCCTGGCTACCAAACACCCTTGATCTTGGACTTTGACCACCCTGATTGCTGCCTTGCCTAGACCCCCTGCTTTGCCCACGACCATTCTATTGCCTGTCCCTGCCTGATACCGTTGCTTCTATTATCTTGTGTTTATTCATTGCTTGCCCCATGTGCTGTTAAGTTCCCTTTGTGTCTCCTTCTGCTTACTTCTCCTGTATCTTTTAGTCTCCTCTTGCTATCCCTCATTTCTCCTGCTTTCTAACTGCTCTCATCTTTAGTTCTCCTTAACCTCCCTTCCCACTACTCTCAGCCATCCCTTTGGCCTCCACCTCCTTTTCCTGCATCTCCTCTCCTCCTATAGCTATTCCCCATTTGTGCCCAGTCTCCTCTAGTGTCCTGTTCAGATCTCTTGTGTCTTTATGTCCTGGGGTTTATTATTTAATAAACTCTGTTTCTTACAAACCTGCATCTTGGGCTCACTACCACACCTGCTGCATCAATCAGTCTGAACCCTGACAGATATGTCCAACCCCCCCCCAAACCCATAGTCCCACATCCCGCAACAGTAACGCCAAGTCCAGGTACCCCCAGTTCAGAGTGACTCTTGTCATAGTGTGAATTTGCTGCCTTCACATTAATGACCTGAGGTTATGGATAATGCGCACATTGTAATCGCCTTTTCCTGTTGGACCCACTTTATAATTTATATGTGTAAAAGCAGTCGTACTGGTCACCGTTCGGCCGGGAGACGCTTAGGACAGTGCGAGGCCAAGCGCATCATACGTTGTTTCTAACACTCTTTCCCTGCACATCTTCCTTTATTTATGACCGTGGGATTATCTGCCAGTGTCAACCGTGTCCCAGCACCGTGACGACACCGTCACCAGCTTCGAACAGCTAAAAGAGGCTCATATAGGCCTGAATTCCACACTGACCCAAGACATTATCCAGAAAGATATATCCAACCAGAGGATGGAGGAGATCCTGAGACAGACGCGATGGGAGCTGGAACGGATGAGAGACCTTCTGAATAAGAGCCAAGTGCAGCTGGCGATACGTGAGGAGCATCTGAGGGCATCAGTGGAAGAGGGACGCAGCCTGCAGGACGCTTTAACCAGGTGCCGCAGTGACCTTATTACCACAAAGGACAAACTGCGAGACACGGAGGATCAACGAACACGGTAACATCACCAAGATTGAGATAATTGCAGAAGTGTGTGAGTGTGTGTGTCTGATGCTGGAGTAGCCTCGTTAGCCCAGACGCTCAGCGTACGGCAATATAAAGTGATATATTTGGTTTCTGGGTTGGAAACACGAGGCAGTCTCACCAAAAAAACGCCTGCCAACGTTCATGAACCTCACTGCAGAACAAACAGGAAACAGACCTTGGAAACTCGTGCTAACAGATCCGCCCATTTCCTGCCAGACGGTCCGAGTATCGAGCTGCTCAAACCCAGTGATGCAGCGAGTGTGGGTGGTGGTGTGTGGTGGGGGGGGGGTAATGCTACCAGGATTATAGTAACATGAATAAAGTCCTGCAGGTTGAAAAAGGTAAAAACATAGACCTTTTATAAAAGGTATTACCTGGAATACATAAAACATCTGTAAATGGAGAATTCCATATTTTTACTCTTCATACTGTGTGGTGTAACTCAATACCCTGGGTGGGCATCTCCAAGCAGAAAGGCTCCCTCTCGCTGTCTGTCTCCCAAAGAAGTACTGATACTGACCCAAACTCACCCAGTCAGTAGCCGGAGCGTCTTGTAGGGTGAAAACAAGAACTTAAAAGACTCCTTTATTTGGGTTATAGCAGAATATGTGCACACAGGTCACATCCGGGAAAGGAACAAGAAAATAAATGGGACAACACACAATAGGGATGGACAGCCCAACAAAGGTAACATCCAGGCATTAACATACTGAATAGCCTCCCCCTCTCATACATACGGCCTGGTGTAACAGACAATAGAAGGAACTCCCCTCCTCAGCATGGCAGGGAGGAGAAAGGCACGGTTCCAGAACTGGTTTCTTTTGGTTCCAGGAGTGAGTCCATCAGAGATCTGGTTTTATTCAGGCTCTGGGAGCTACATGAAGCATAACCAATGAAAACTTAACTGTCTAATGACAAATGTAAAATGGAAGTTTTATTTTTATTGTGAAATGATAGGATTTATATGATGTGATTGATCCTTTGCAAGTCCACGTGACTCTGACTGATGAGATGGAGGTTCAGGAGATTTTCCTCAATGCGAACCTTTACTAGACAAACGATTTCTCAAACACAGATGTCAGATCACAGGCCTGTAACTGCACAGTCCAGGGTGAAATGAAGATATAGAGATTAAAGTAGTGCAGGGTGCCGGAGTGTACGTAGATAGAGAGCAAGGTGCTGGTGTAGGTGAGTAGCACGCAGGGCCTTAGGGTGTAGATGAGCAACGCATAGGGTTTCGGGGTGTAGGTGAGGAAAGCGCACAGGGTGTTGGGCATGGGCGTCCAGCATGGGCCAAGGGGGGGGGCACCCCCCCTGGATCAACAGGCTTAAATTATGATAATTTATTCACTGCACTGCTGCAGTTCCTGGTCTCTCCACTAGGCGGTCTGACCGTCACATCCCCACTCCACCTCCAATCCACCACATGCTAGCACTCACTTTGCATGCTGGGAGAGGCAGGGCTGAGATGCAGGTGCAGCTCCTCCTATGGACCACAGGTTGGGATGCTGGACACAAGAAAAAAGGTAATGATTGTCAAATACATTTTTATTAAGCTTTATGTCAGTGTCTTTATTTATGAGGACAGGCCCCTGATCTGAGGTCTAGTTTATCTGTCTGGGGAAGAGGGACACAAAATGATTAACTGTAATCTGGTGGGGGCCTGTGTTAAGCTCACAGAGCTTGCATGAGGTACAGGCCAGGGCAATATTTGCAGTATACAGGCGCTCTAGGCAGGGTCTTGCCTGGGCAGTGTGGATGAGGACCCTGAACCAGAGCTTACAATCGAAGAGGAGAGGGTTGAGGAGAGGATATGTGTGTATGCAGGGAAGGTGAGTGTGTGTGGATCCTGGGTGTGTGACGTGTGATGCATTGAATGGCGTCAACAGACTAGAAGATGTAACCCTCAGATCAGACACTTACACCTTTATTCTTCTATCAGACTTGCATCATGTTTCGCAGCCTCTGTGTTACTGCACTTTATTTTATGACTGTCCCCTTCATGACATTCTCAAAAGGGCAGAATATGGATGCCATTAAAATCCCCCCCCCGGAAAAATTTCTGCAGACTCCCATGGTGTAGGTGAGTACGGAGCAGGGTGTTGGAGTGTAGGTAAGCACAGGGTGTCTATTGGGGTGTAGGTTAGTGCAGGGTGTTGGGTTGTAGGCGGGTAGTGTGCCAGGTGTTGGTGTGTAAGTGAGCACAGAGTGTTGGGGTGTAGGTGAGCAGAGTGCAGGGTGTTGGGGTGTAGGTGAGCGGAGTGCAGGGTGTTGGGGTGTTGGGGAGGAGACAGGGCCAGGTTTATATCTCAGGAGCCTCTAAGCACAGAGATCTAGAGCTCCCCCCCCCCCCACTAAAAAAGTGCAAAAACTACTTTTTTAGTTTTGGGGAAACTAAAAGAAGAAAAAATTAAAACCGAATACAATTTCTCTCTGCGCTCACTTGACTTTGGAACCTGCATATCTGCTTTATGCAATGCAAAGGCCCCTGTGTCTCCTCACTGCAGCGCCACGGTCTAGGTTATTGAATCAATGCGTTGCATCATCAGCTCCGCACTCGCTGGCAGTGAAGGAAACGAGAGGGTGAGTTAGTGCAGCATCAATGATTATTTTATATTTAAGTGAACAGCAGAGCTGCGTAAGGGAAAAAATATATTTAGTTTGTTATAATATTTTTACATGAAGCTTGTTGGTGTCTTTGGAAAGTTTACGATCTGGCCTTTCCAGTGATACCTCATATGTTCCTCTAGCCTATAGGGCTCCAGAGATACAGGCTCTGAATGACTGGAAATTGTAATCTATCTTTATTTGGTCACACCGAGCATGGCGCCCCCTTGTGGCAGGCGCTCTAGGCACAAGCCTAGTCTGCCTAATCATAAATCCGGCCCTGCGGGAGGTGTTTTTGTGTACAGCGGGATTACAGGAGTCGCCTTTTAAAACATGGAAACTTCTGAAGAAACATTACACTGTCAGATGAGAATCTTCTAGACGGTCATGTGACCTGCCAGACCAAACACGACCAGCACCAGAGGAATAATAACTGCTATTCGTGGTGATGTTCTTGAGGTTAATAATTTTCTCTTGGTTTCCGCCCCGGTTTGAGGGGTTCATCCTGGGCACATTACACTCTGTCTTCCCATTACCGTCATTTTCTGTCGCTGCATTAACGTGAGAAATGTCGCCTGCAGGTGTGAATCCAATCTGATCGATGCAAGTCAGCAGAAACGAGTCTCAGGTGACAATCTCCGGCAAAGCCAAGCAGCGCTGCAGCAGACCCAGAGAAAGCTAAAGACAACCGAGGACAGACTGGCCAGCAATGCCAAGGAGCTGGCAGCAGCAAAGGAAAACCTGCAGCAAGTCACGAAAAATCTGCAGAGCACCCGGCAAAGTGAGGGGAAACTGAGAGAAGACCTCAACTCCCTGAGCAGCAAGTGGAAGGAAGCTCAAAGCTGCGTCCCTAAAAACTGTAAGTGATCAGGTATGAGTGTGCAGGTAATAACATGCTGTGCAGTTAACGCTGTGCAGGCAACGCTGTGCAGGTAACGCTGTGCAGGGACGATGCTGTGCAGGTAACGCTGAGCAGGGACGATGCTGTGCAGGTAACGCTGTGCAAGGACAATGCTGTGCAGGTAACGCTGTGCAAGGACGATGCTGTGCAGGTAACGCTGTGCAGGGACGATGCTGTGCAGGTAACGCTGTGCAAGGACGATGCTGTGCAGGTAACGCTGTGCAAGGACGATGCTGTGCAGGTAACGCTGTGCAAGGACGATGCTGTGCAGGTAAAGCTGTGCAGGGACGATGCTGTGCAGGTAACGCTGTGCAGGTAACGCTGTGCAGCGACGATGCTGTGCAGGTAACGCTGTGCAGGGACGATGCTGTGCAGGTAACGCTGAGCAGGGACGATGCTGTGCAGGTAACGCTGTGCAGGGACGATGCTGTGCAGGTAACGCTGTGCAGAGACGATGCTGTGCAGGTAACGCTGTGCAAGGACGATGCTGTGCAGGTAACGCTGTGCAGGGACGATGCTGTGCAGGTAACGCTGAGCAGGGACAATGATGTGCAGGTAACGCTGTGCAGGGACGATGCTGTGCAGGTAACGCTGTGCAGGTAACGCTGTGCAGCGACGATGCTGTGCAGGTAACGCTGTGCGGGGACGATGCTGTGCAGGTAACGCTGAGCAGGGACGATGCTGTGCAGGTAACGCTGAGCAGGGACGATGCTGTGCAGGTAACGCTGTGCAGGGACGATGCTGTGCAGGTAACGCTGTGCAGAGACGATGCTGTGCAGGTAACGCTGTGCAAGGACGATGCTGTGCAGGTAACGCTGTGCAGGGACGATGCTGTGCAGGTAACGCTGAGCAGGGACGATGCTGTGCAGGTAACGCTGTGCAGGGACGATGCTGTGCAGGTAAAGCTGTGCAGGGACGATGCTGTGCAGGTAGCGCTGTGCAGGGACGATGCTGTGCAGGTAACGTTGTGTAGGGACGATGCTGTGCAGGTAACGTTGTGCAGGGACGATTGTAATGGAAGCTATATCGCTTCCCCAAGAGTAGCGGAGTTAGGATCCTTAAGTGCAACAATACTTTCTTGATTAACACAGAAACTGCATAAAATACAGGTTGTAACTCACGAGCCAGGGGACTCAAAGGATCAGCTGAAGTGCCTCTAGGCTCCCAGGGTTTCGAGACCGACAGAAAGCCTAGGACACGCTCAGGAACATGATACGAAGAACAACAGTTCATGAAGTATGCAAGGTGCAGAGCAGTCAGTGATCCAGAAACCAAACAGCGAGTGATCAACCCAGAAACCAGCATTGGGTTAAATCACTAAACCACACAGACAGCGTAATATACACGATAGAGATTGAGAATAGTCAAAGCCAAGCCGGGTCAAATATAGGAGCGAGAATCTCATACAAGCAGGGTCGGTACCAGGGGATGCAATCAGATACAGGACGTAGCGGTGCGTGAAGTAAACTCCACAACAGGGCGATGAGGCAACTCCTAGAGCCCTGTTTTAAAGCCTGCGGCTCCTGGTAACCACACCTGACCCCACCCCCTCAGATACCGATCTGCCAGCAGCAAGTGCTGGCACTCGGCCAGCCAGCAGTCCCCTTTCCTGCCCAGACCCCCCAGGGGGCTGAGGATGTAACAACGATGCTGTGCAGGTAACTGCTGTGCATGGACGATGTTGTGCAGGGACAATGTTGTGCATGGATGATGCTGTACAGGGACGATGCTGTGCAGGTAATGTTGTGCATGGACGATGCTGTGCAGGTAACGCTGTGCATGGACGATGCTGTGCAGGTAACGATGTGCATGGACGATGCTGTGCAGGGACGATACTGTGCAGGTAACACTGGCAGGGACGATGTTGTGCAGGGACGATGTTATGCAGGGACGATGCTGTGCAGGGACGATGCTGTGCAGGGACGATGCTGTGCAGGGACGATGCTGTGCAGGGATGATGCTGTGCAGGTTACACTGTGCAGGAACGATGTTGTGCAGAGACGAATCTGTGCGGGGACGATGCTGTGCATTTAACGCTGTGCAGGGACGATGCTGTGCAGGGACGATGCTGTGCAGGGACAATGTTGTGCAGGGACAATGTTGTGCAGGGACAATGTTGTGCAGACAATGCTGTGCAGGTAATGCTGTGCAGGGAAAGAACTCCCTGGACCTTCAGGAAGGGGGACATGACTGATGGCCTGGGCCTGTAGGTTAAGGAAAGATCTGGAAGGGTTTAGAATCCCTGGGGCCCCTCAGGGAGGGGGAAGGGGGGGGGGTCGGTTGGAAGCATGGGCCTGTCAGTCAAGGAAAAGCTACGGTGTTATTGGTGGAGTGTTTGCAACAGTGTTGCTTAACTGGACTATATATGCTGGTGATGGGTGCAGGGTTCTTCCTCTGTTCCTGCCAACGTGAGAAGTGCATCAAGGTGAGATCATGTTTTTCAGGTGTTTCTGGTGAGAGAAAGGAGAGGGAAAGTTTGGTGGCTGGGGGGGCATCTACATGTCTGCTGGAACACTTGAGGGAGCACTCTGTGTGATCACATGACCGGGAGCTTCCTCTGTGTGTGTAAGGGGAGAGGGTGACAGGAAGTGCAGGCTGTGCCATGTGCTGCTGTTATAGGGGGCAGAGCTGCTGGATTCCCACTCCCCAGCAAGAAGCAGGTGTAGGGTGTGTCTGTGTGTCTGTCTGTGTGTGACTAGATTTGGTTAAAGAGAAAGGCAGATGGTTTTTATTCAATTGGTTTTGTTGATTTTCTGTTTTGTTCTAGGGACCTTCATGTGTTGTGGCTGCAGATCCCACAATGCTCAGGCAGCCAGATAGCAGCGCTGTGGGATAAGTAGTTGCACAGCATTGAAGGTTTAGTAATCAAAAAAAAAAAATGATCTGCTGCACAAATGATCAAATAACGTGGTGGCTCTTACAAAGAAAACCCTGGGGGTTATTCAACACAATATATTTTAAGTATATATGCGTATGGTGTACACACCGATACAATTATTGGTCTAAGGAGCGCCGACAGGTTCTGTAGCGCTGTACAATGGGTGAAGCAATGACAGGGCGGCTTACGCCTTGCATAAGCGGAGCGGGAGGAGGAGGACCTGCTCAAGAGCTTACAATCTAATATACAATGCGAGCACATGCGGCTGGTCCCTAAGGCTGGCTGTTGCCATACAGACCCGTCTGATATCTGCTAGTGCTGCTGCCTGTGTCTCCATGTTCCCGCTCATTATTCGGGCTGCGATGGGATCACATGGGAATTGTTCCTCTGCATCTCCTGTTCTCTGCTTTACCCGGCAGGTGTCGGCGAACGAATACTTCACAATTCAGTGCATTGAATGAAATTTCAGTGTCCTTTAGCGAGTGCACCCTGAGGTCCTGTAACTTGAGGCCCTGAGCTCCTGCACCCTGGGGTTCTGCACCCTGAGGTCCTGTAACTTGAGGCCCTGGGGTTCTGCACCCTGAGGTCCTGAGCTCCTGCACCCTGGGGTCCGGTACCCTGAGGTCCTGCACTGGGCAGAAAAAAAAAACTCTTATCCCTTCGTGTGAACCAGGGAGATAAGGTGCGGGAAACGTTTGAATACATAATTGTAGTAAACAGTTTCAATTGCTAAAATGCTTATTTTACTAGCGGTTTCGATAAGGGTTACTGCAGCATAATACCCCATTAACCCCTTAGGAACCGAGAGTTTTAAAAGTTCTGTGCGTGGTCACGGCGTTGCATGTTTGCAGATGCATTCAGTGTATGGTCGCTGTGTTGCATGTTTGCAGGCTCATGCTGTATGGCCACTGTGTTGCAGGTTGCGTGTGCATTCCGGGTGTGGTCACGGTGTTGCATGTTTGCGTGTGCATTCTGGTGTGGTCACTATGTTGCATGTGCATTCCGGGTATGGTCACGGTGTTGCATGTTTGCAGGCTCATTCTGTGTGTGGCCACTGTGTTGCAGGCTTGCGGGTGCATTCCGGGTATGGTCACTGTGTTGACTTTTGCGCGTGCGTGCTGTGCGTGGTCACGATGTTGCATACTTGCAGATGCATTCAGTGTATGGTCACTGTGTTGCATGTGTGCAGGCTCTTTCTGTATGTGGCCACGGTGTTGCAGGTTTGCGTGTGCATTTCGGGTGAGGTCACGGTGTTGCAGGTTTGCGTGTGCAATCTGTGTGGGGTCACTGTTGCATGTTTGCATGTGCATTCCGGGTATGGTCACTGTGTTGCATGTTACAGGCGCATTCTGTGTGGGGCCACTGTGTTGCATGTTCACAAGTCCAGTCGGTGTGGTCACGGTGTGGCATGTTTGCAGGTGCAGTCAGTATACGGTCATTGGATAATGTTTGCAGGTGCATTCGGATATGGTCATTGGGTTGCATGTTGGCAGGTGCATTCTGGTTGGGGGTGCTGGTGGGGGGCTCTGGAGTGGCTTTGGACTGGGGAGGTTTGGTGGTGTCTGGAGGGTTGTTCCGTGGGTGCGGTGCTCTGTGGGTGGATGTGATTCGAGCCACTTTCTCGTGGTTCTTAAGGGTTACTGGGTTCCAGGTGGGGTCCTTGCGGATTTGCCATTCCCAGGGCCCTGTCTAGCCTAAATTGGTAGAATGCCCCTCCCGAGTGCCCCCCCCGGGGCATAGGGGAGCCCGGTTTAATATCAATAGAAGGAAGTGGATGCAGCCGGTTCCCAATCGGGTGAAGGGCGGTCGTCATGGACACGCCACCCAGGGATCTGCGTTTGAGTGTGCGGAGGAGGGTGAACATGGTGCAGGTGCCTGTTTTTTCTTCCCTGTCTTTACGTGAGGAGTCTGGAGGAGTTGGTCGAGGGGACTGGGATGGAAGGACTTAGGGGGGGTTTGGAAGGAACCACCCCCCCCCCCCGGACCAGGTAAGATGGCCGACGGAGGTCGCTCTCGAGGAGCCTGCGTGGAGGTCCTTCACTTCCGGCGGCCGGGGGGAGAGTGACGAGAGTGGCAGCGGCTGCCTCCAGGCTCCCTCCCACTCGTTGCAGGCATGCAGCGTCTCGGGCGGTGCGTTCGGCCCGCCCGCAACATGGCGGCGCCCATCGTGCGGCTGGACATCGGAGGAGGATCATGTCGGCAGCAGTTGCAGGGAGCCCGGTGGCTGGGGACGTACCGGTACTGGTGCAGGGGATATCGGATGGAGTATTTCAATTCGTAATGGACATTCTCAACGCTCTCAGCCGAGGAGTGTCTTGGTGGCAGGAGATGGAGGTCGGTGAAGGGTGCCGGTTACCAGTGGAGGTGCTATTCCTGGGCGACCATCGCTGGGATCACCTTTGGCTGTGATTCTGGGGCTCCGGGAGGATCCCCCTGCTGGCTGCACGGGAGTCGGATTTTGGGGGTGCAGCGTTTGGATCGCTCGCCTTTCGGGGGTTAATGCGTCGGGTGGTGCTGGTGGTGTAACGACGGGGTTGCTAGAAGCCCTGGTTGCTGCTCTTAGACGCTGGCAGGATGGGTCGGAGGACGCGGCTAAGGGGAAGTCTTCGCTGAGTGTGGCGGGACACGTCGTTTCGGGGAGCGCGGTACCGGCGGCGGTTCTTGCGCCTAGGTCTGCTGCGGTTGGGGTTCCCGCGTCTGCGTGCACATCTGGGGCACCGCCCGCGCTGGTTTTGGGCACAGGTCGGGTCAGCAGGGGATTTCCGAGGCTGGCGCAGTTTTGGTTTCGGGGTCAGGGGGAATGACTGGGCCTGCAAGTTAATTGGGGTCTCAGCGGTGGTGCTGGGGAGGTGCCTCCCGTTGGGGTGTGGGCATCTCTTATGGGTCCGGCGAGTTGTCCCCAATGGGTTGCGGGTCACTGCAGGTTACGGGAGAGGGTTTGGAGAACGAATATGTGGATGTGCTTACACTACTTTCTGGGGATAGGGAGACGGTGGACCGTCCCAAACGGCCTGACCGGTTCATGGAAAAGAAGGAGAAGTTGAAGAAAAACGCTTCCTCCCACTTTTGGGAAGGGGCTACAGGGTTTCTTGGCTTCTTGTGCTATCGGGTGCGAGCGATTCCCGAAGCGCAGGGTTGTATTGTTTGCGTATGTCGACCTGATTTAAGCGTTGTATTGCATCTTTGGGGCACGTCCCGAAGCAGTTCGCGCCGCATTCTTTTCGGATAGGCGCAGCGACAATGGCGGTGGAGGCGGGTGCGTCAGACGACATGATTAGGCGTGTGGGTAGATGGCGATCGGATTGTTGTCATTCCTATGTGCGCCCTAACCTCTTATAATTACAGGTTCATCCCCGACGACTGTTTGGATCATCGGACACTCGTATATACACTGGGTGGCCAAGCGGGCTGCACAACGGCCGCTTGGCAGGAACCTGAGTTTTCCAAAGGACTTGGCTATGATTGGACTTGGCTACGTTTCGGTGGATTGGCTGCAAGGGTTTGCGTTGGGCCCAGGTGGCTGGACAACGCAGGGTGTTGGCTAGACAAGCGTCTAGGGATGTGGTGTTAGTGGTACATGGTTTGGATCATCGGACACTCGTTTATACACTGGGTGGCCAAGCGGGCTGCACAACGGCCGCTTGGCTGGAACCTGAGTTTTCCAAAGGACTTGGCTACGATTGGACTGGGCTACGATTCGGTGGATTGGCTGCAAGGGTTTGCGTTGGGCCCAGGTGGCTGGACAACGCAGGGTGTTGGCTAGACAAGCGTCTAGGGATGTGGTGTTAGTGGTACATGGTTTGGATCATCGGACACTCGTTTATACACTGGGTGGCCAAGCGGGCTGCACAACGGCCGCTTGGCTGGAACCTGAGTTTTCCAAAGGACTTGGCTACGATTGGACTGGGCTACGTTTCGGTGGATTGGCAGCAGGGGTTTGCGTTGGGCCCAGGTGGCTGGACAACGCAGGGTGTTGGCTAGACAAGCGTCTAGGGATGTGGTGTTAGTGGTACATGTTGTTTGGATCATCGGACACTCGTTTATACACTGGGTGGCCAAGCGGGCTGCACAACGGCCGCTTGGCTGGAACCTGAGTTTTCCACAGGACTTGGCTACGATTGGACTTGGCTACGATTGGACTTGGCTACGATTGGACTTGGCTACGATTCGGTGGATTGGCAGCAAGGGTTTGCATTGGGCCCAGGTGGCTGGACAATTGCAGGGTGTTGGCTAGACAAGCGGCTAGGGATGTGGGTTAGTGGTACATGCAGGGGGAAACGATCTTGGGGTGGTCCGATCGGTAGACTTGGTTAGGAGGATGAAACGTGACTTAGCCAGTTGTTTCACCATTTTTCGGGGTTTATCACTGGTGTTTTCAGAGATAGTCTCTCGCCCCAGTTGGGAGGAATTTGCGGCTCCCAGGGCTATGGACAAGGCTCGGAAGCGGGTTAACAAGGAGATCTCGAGGTTTGGGGGTGATCTGGGTGGAGTGTCAGTTAGACATACGGAGCTGGAGGGGGACAATAGGAATGTCATTAGAGGGGATGGGGTCCATCTCACGGCTATTGGGTTGGATATTTTCCGGGGGGGTCTGCAGTCTGGTGTGGAGGAGGCGCTGTCTGCGGGGGGGCGCAGCGACGGCGCTGAGGCGGCCCCTGGCGTTGGCGGTTTCCCTGGACAGCAGTGCTTAATGGAGGTTTTAGCCGCCATCGGGTGAGGCCTGGGGGGAGACGGACCTCGCTTGCGGGGACGAGCTCAATGGTTTGGTAATGCCTATTGCATGGAGCGATAGGGCAGTTTGAGTAAGCACTGCAAGGGATGGTTATATATATACATGGTTATATATATGGTTAATAAAGCTGTGGCCCATGCACATTCCAACTGACATATACGTGTTTGTGTTTATTCAGGTTATTGGGGTATGGGTTGGGAAGGGGTTATTGGGGTATGGGTTGGGAAGGCCTCAGGCTTAAGCAGTCAAGAACCCCCTGGACCTTCAGGAAGGGGGACATGACTGATGGCCTGGGCCTGTAGGTTAAGGAAAGATCTGGAAGGGTTTAGAATCCCTGGGGCCCCTCAGGGAGGGGGAAGGGGGGGGGGTCGGTTGGAAGCATGGGCCTGTCAGTCAAGGAAAAGCTACGGTGTTATTGGTGGAGTGGTTGCAACAGTGTTGCTTACCTGGACTATATATGCTGGTGATGGGTGCAGGGTTCTTCCTCTGTTCCTGCCAACGTGAGAAGTGCATCAAGGTGAGACCCGCCCACCCACCCTTGGATTTCGTCAAGTCGTGTCACAGCTGAAGGTTGGCGGTTTCCCTGGACAGCAGTGCTTAATGGAGGTTTTAGCCGCCATCGGGTGAGGCCTGGGGGGAGACGGACCTCGCTTGCGGGGACGAGCTCAATGGTTTGGTAATGCCTATTGCATGGAGCGATAGGGCAGTTTGAGTAAGCACTGCAAGGGATGGTTATATATATACATGGTTATATATATATGGTTTAATAAAGCTGTGGCCCATGCACATTCCAACTGACATATACGTGTTTGTGTTTATTCAGGTTATTGGGGTATGGGTTGGGAAGGGGTTATTGGGGTATGGGTTGGGAAGGCCTCAGGCTTAAGCAGTCATGCTGTGCAGGTGATGCTGTGCAGGGACGATGCTGTGCAGGTAACGTTGTGCAGGGACGATGCTGTGCAGGTAACGTTGTGCAGGGACGATGCTGTGCAGGGATGATGCTGTGCAGGTAACGCTGTGCAGGGACGATGCTGTGCAGGTAACGCTGTGCAGGGACAATGCCGTGCAGGTAACGTTGTGCAGGGACGATAATGTGCAGGGATGATGCTGTGCAGGTAACGCTGTGCAGGGACGATGCTGTGCAGGTAACGTTGTGCAGGGACGATGCTGTGAAGGTAACGCTGTGCAGGGACGATGCTGTGCAGGTAACATTGTGCAGGGACGATGCTGTGCAGGTAACGTTGTGCAGGGACGATTGTAATGGAAGCTATATCGCTTCCCCAAGAGTAGCGGAGTTAGGATCCTTAAGGGCAACAATACTTTCTTGATTAACACAGAAACTGCATAAAATACAGGTTGTAACTCACGAGCCAGGGGACTCAAAGGATTAGCTGATGTGCCTCTAGGCTCCCAGGGTTTCGAGACCGACAGAAAGCCTAGGACATGCTCAGGCACATGATACGAGGAACAACAGTTCATGAAGTATGCAAGGTGCAGGGCAGTCAGTGATGCAGAAACCAAACAGCGAGTGATCAACCCAGCAACCAGCATTGGGTTAAATCACTAAACCACACAGACAGCGTAATATACACAATAGAGATTGAGAATAGTCAAAGCCAATCCGGGTCAAATATAGGAGCGAGAATCTCATACAAGCAGGGTCGTTACCAGGGAATGCAATCAGATACAGGACGTAGCGGTGCGTGAAGTAAACTCCACAACAGGGCGATGAGGCAACTCCTAGAGCCCTGTTTTAAAGCCTGCGGCTCCTGGTAACCACACCTGACCCCGCCCCCTCAGATGCCGATCTGCCAGCAGAAAGTGCTGGCACCCGGCCAGCCAGCAGTCCCCTTTCCTGCCCAGACCCCCAGGGGGCTGAGGATGTAACAACGATGCTGTTCAGGTAACGCTGTGCATGGACGATGTTGTGCAGGGACAATGTTGTGCATGGATGATGCTGTACAGGGACGATGCTGTGCAGGGACGATGCTGTGCAGGTAATGCTGTGCAGGGACAATGCCGTGCAGGTAACGTTGTGCAGGGACGATGCTGTGCAGGGATGATGCTGTGCAGGTAACGTTGTGCAGGGACGATGCTGTGCAGGTAACATTGTGCAGGGATGATGCTGTGCAGGTAATGCTGTGCAGGGACGATGCTGTTACGGGACAGCATTCATTTGAACTTGGCATCTTTTCTGTTGGAATTTGTTCCACCCCGGTTTGAGCGTCGATAATCCAGGGAGCGAGAGACACCGGCACAGATCGCTGTCTCATGTCGTTGCTGTCTCTTGTCATGGCTGTCTCCTATGTGGGATGGCTGTCTCTTGTCGAGGCTGTCTCTTATGTGGGGTGGCTGCACTTATTGGTCAAGTCAATCCCGGCTTTGATTTTCACGGATCTCTGCACATAATGAATCCATTAATTAACCATCTGAGTAACGAGCCAGGCTGAGGTCAGGGGGCCGCCGGGAGAACGTGGGGGGCCTCGGATCAGTGCAGGAAACTGAGGGATTATTCCAGTGGTTTCAAAATAATTTCTGATTCTGTGTGACAGAAGGGAACGAGAGCGGCGAAGTGCGTGGGCAACGCTGACACTCAGGAGTTTGACCCGAGCCTCACTGGAGTAAACTTTAAAGAGCAGACGCAACATGTGACTGAGAATGCGGCTTCATGAGTTGCATGAGACATTTTCAAGGTATATC
>RXON01004281.1:0-35278 GCA_009667805.1 Leptobrachium leishanense | reverse complement strand
AAAGGTAAGCAGGAGAGGAGTCAACTTTTATATACAGTATTTAAATATTACAATCTTATTTGATGGCAGTGGATTCTGTAATGTGTGGGGCATATAATCATATCACAGAATCCACTGCCATGAAACGCTTTACACTCCACAATGTTAAGTTAGGTGTCATTGGAGAGGTCAGAGCCCGACCTTTCTAATGAGACCAAACACCATCATGTAGAAAAAAATACAATATTTCTACATTGCCCGCTTTTAACATCTAAAAGCAATGTTATTTCTCACCTCGGGATTAAACATTCACAGGGTTATTCAGAGAGTGGTGAGAAGCAGGAGAATGACTGGAGAAATAAAAATTCTAGGTCAAAATAGCCAAACCAGAAAAATTGTCCCATTTATCTCACTTTCCAAATCAGCCATTTGGTCTAGATGGTTTTCTGCCAGTTCTCCTGGCTTTCACCTCTTTAACCCTTTCGCTGCTGAGGCTTTTCCCGCCCCTGTGCTGAGGTCATTTTTACCGGTTTTGCTCATCATGTTTAAACGTGTTTTTAAGGCTTATTTTAGTATATGACCCAGACATATTATATATCGTTCTTTCCGTCAGACTCAGTAGATTCATAATATGTCATTATTATATGTATACGTCATGACCTGTCTGTATATTATAACAAAAAATGCAATAAAATATGTATTCAATAATTTACAATGTGTAAAGTGTTTTTTTTTTTTCACATTTTAACATGCGAGCAATGGCGGTTATATTTTGTATGGGGTGCGCTTGTTAAAAAAATTAGAGATGGGGTCTCGTTACATTTTTTTGGGGAAAATTACACTATTTTTAACAAACGCACCGCATACAAAAATCGTTAGTGCAGCATCATTGTTCACATTATAATTGAAATGGGAACAATATTGCTGCATTAACAAAAAACAAACACTTTTTTTTGCTTTTGAATTCTTATTTTTTTGACAAAATTTTTCACAGTAGTGTTTGGTACCGTTGGAACGGCCATGCTCTGGCTGATCCAACCATACCAAACTTTAACCCCTAGCTGCCACGGATCAGGAGATGAGGGGAGTTCCAATGAATCCCCTCTCCACCATTGGTGGCAGTTAGGGGTTAAGTCCAGGACTGGCGTCATCGTGCTACGCACGATGACGCCAGTCCTCTGGGGGAGTTCCGGAAGCTTGGCCGACATCCAAGATGTCGGCCAGCTCCGGGAAAGGATCGCGAACCGGCGCTTTTCAGCGCCGATTCGCGATCCAGCTCCCCAGGGGTTAATGCCAGGCACCATTTGGAAGGGCAGGCTGTGCCCTTACAAATGATGCCTGGGTTAACCCCTGCAACGCCGCCGATCGGGAGGGAGAGAGGTCCGAAGGACCTCCCCCCTCCCTTTCAGGCGCCTCCTCCGCACATGCAGGGGGGGGGGGGCGCCTGAATTAGGTGTCATCGCGCTGCCGCGATGACACCTAATTCCAGCGGCTGCGGTTCCGGATGCGCGGCTGACAGCAAGGATGTCAGCCCGCACCGGAGGGGCCAGCAATCGGCTGGAACCCGGCCGAACGCTGACCCCAATGGGAGGACGCGCTCAGTGCGTCCTCCGCAAGGAACGATACTGCGGGTGGACGCGCTGAGCGCGTCCTCCGCAGTGAAGTGGTTAAGGGTTGTTCAGAGAAAGGTGAAAACCAGGAGAATGGCAGGGGAAGAAAAACAAGAATCTGGACCAAATAGCCGATTTGGAAAGAAATGGGAGAATTTTTCTGGTTTGGCTATTTTGAACTAGAATTTTCACTTCTCCAGTCATTCTCCTGAGTTTCACCTCTCTCTGAATAACCCTGATCGTCATAAAACACAATCTGCCACAATACTCAGCCACTAATTGGGTTAGTTGAGACTCATGGGAAATGTAGTTCAAAAACAACTATATGGCCAAGGTTGCTGCACCTCTGAATTATAAACATACAGGGTTATCCAAAGAGATCTGAATGGCTGGAGAAAGGTAACCAAACGCTGAAAATCAGCGTTCGGTTACCTTTCCTGGCCATTCGGCTATCCAGAGAGCAGGCAGTTCGCCAAATCCTGTCGAATTGCCTGCACATACGGTGCCTGTTCGAGGGCAGTGAAATCCCCATGAAAAAGCACTGCTTCGGCTATTCAGAGAACACAAACCAGCAGTGAAAGGTTCCCCTAATGTCCTGCCATTCGGTGGTTTAATTCGGCAAGTTTATTCAGGAGAATCCCATAGGCTTCAATGTTAAAAATATTCCCGTTTTAATTCAATATCTAATAAACCGTTCATTATAAAATTCTGCAGTAAAAAAAGGTCTTTTTGGATATTTTAAGCATTTTCCTGTTTTTTTCTCTTCTGTAACAGCCCTTTTTATTATCATTCATTGGATCATATATGTAAATTTCAGACATTTTTGCTCAGTAGTTTCTTTGCAAACAGCGTTTCACTTTTCAAACATTCAAGCAAACTGTTGCTAATTTATTCACTCCAATCGTCTGTGGTGTCAGCTTTTTTCCGGCAGCCGAGCTGCGTGTGATCGGCTCCTGCTCGGCTTCTTCCAGCGGGTTGGGTTAATCTAGATGTTTTTGCAGGTTTTCGGTGTGCATGCGCCAGGCTTTGCGGTTAGTTTTCAGCGACCTTTCCCTGCAATTCGGGAACCCTGTGGTGCTTGCTGAATACACAACAGGGTCGCCGAACTAGGAATCGTCAAAACAAACCGAGAACGAAAAGTCACCGAACGTGCGGTTACTGATTCGCTTTGAATTACCCCGATTGTAATGATATATTTAGGCTGAATGTGGGTGCGGTGTAATGTGTAATGTGTAATATATATATATATATATATAAAAAAAAATTCTCATGTGTTTGAGCTTTTGGGTGCACGCCTATGATGGCGCATCTGTGACTGTGGGCTGGGAGATTATATATCTATATATTTACATGCATGATGAACATTTGCAAAGGATAAGGAACGCAAAGTGAAATTTTGATGTGTCTGAAATTGAAACTTACGTGACAACTCTTTATTTTAATTGGTTTAATAGAGTTATTTTAAAGTGGTTTAACACAGTTTATATTTATTTTACCTTTACTATTGGTGCTTTTTAAGAATAAGGTTTGAAAAGAAATTTAGCAGTTTCATGTGGTTGATTTTTTTTGGGGTGGGGGGGTGCAAGTAGCTGGTCTCACCTAGGGCACAATAGTCTAGCACCGGCCCTGACCGCATGGTCCAACCCTGCACTCTTTCACAATACCAGAGGGGTTACTGTATGATGGCACTTGCTGGCCTGGCACTAAAGGCACAATATTTGGGTGCACTGCCACTGACGCCTGTATCAGATTCATATCCTCAGGGGTTACGGTGTGACGGCACTGTTGCAGACGCTAAAAGCCCAATTTTAAAGCACCTATTGTTACTTTCATCCAAAGCCTGCATAAGTTTCACAATAATTTAGCCAAAAACAAAAAACTTTCTACGTGTCTGAAAATGTATTTTCATACAGACTGCCACCCCAAGCAGTTGTTTATGGATAGATTAAAAGAAAAGCATTTACCGTCATTTGAAATGTCATTGTTTTTAAGTGTTTCTATACATCCTAGAAATCCGCCACTTCACGGGCAGGTTATGGGGACCTCCTAGGCAAAATATTTGAAGGAAGTGTTCACCCTTATTTCATGGAAAACTCAGTCCCTTTAAAAACCATTTTACTTTTTGTCCTTGTTTCCTGTCCCCCAGGGCACTACCCGGACCCCCATACACCTTTTTGTGGCAAATATCTAGCATATATGCCCTCTTGCAGGGCACTCTAAAAGCCAAAATTTTCAGCCCCATTGACTTGTATTGGGTCCGAGTTCGAACATTTGCAAAGTTTGAATGTGAACCGAACTCGGGGTGTTCGGCTCATCCCTAGTGTAGAGTACCATCAGTACAAGATGTCTCTGTGCATCTATCAAAGTTGCGCATTTGGTTACGCTTTATTCCATTGAGGTTGAAAAGGACCCGTGAAGGATCTGTCTCCCATCTCTTCTGGAAAGCACAACTCTGGTAGTTGGGTTATTCAATATACAGTAAAAGATTGATATCGGTTTACTGGAAGACAGTGGGTCCAGGCAAAGTAATTCTGACAAAAGCAGTTTGTTCAACTTGAGACCAGACAGAACCTTATTAGCTTTTAGATATGAAGAGATTTGCAAATACGACAGAAACATGGAGTCAAATATTTGCAACGTACAGCATCAAAGGAGAGCATGGCAGTCGGTGTAAAAAGATGCAGCTTGTAAACACCACATCTGAGCCAAGGGTCAAAATGTGTCTGAGGCAGGAGATGACAGGGAAGGCAATGTGGTAGTCATGGATAACGGATGGTGGCTTGTGAACATGGCGATCCCATATTTTAATATGAAGGGCCGTGGATGCCAGAAGGGCCTGTAATTTAGGTCTAAAGGGCGAAGGTACCCATAGCAGGTAGGCTAAATTATGACCAAGAGGCTTCAACCATAAGCCAGAGGCCACGGTTTATGAAACATTGGCCAATGACGCCAAACAGGACACTCTAATATTTATGGATATTTACCATGTGTAGGCCACCCTCTGTTTGCCTGTAGTATAAGACGCGTCTGAGTACTCTTGGACGTTTATGGTTCCAAACAAAAAGGTCAGGGCAGATTGTAACGTGTCCAAATAAATTCTCGGTAACGAAAGTGGTAGAGTGTGAAAAAATGTACAAAATTTTTGGAAGAATGCTCATTTTGACAGCTGCCATTCTGCCTAGCCATGACACCTCTCGGGATCTCCATTGATGCAACAGGGATTTCACTTCCATCATTCTGTCAGTTGAATTTAATCAGTCCCCGGGTCCCATGTTATACAGACCTAAATAGAGGAGATACTGGGATCTCCAATCAAACATGTATAGTTGACATAACATGGTCAGTTGGGTCTGGGGGATATTGAGGGAGAGCTTGCGTTTTGGTGATAAGATAGGAAAGTCAGCTGTAAGTGGCAAGTTGGAGGGATGGAGAAGTGAGGATCTGTCAATGTGACTAATATCGGCGGCATAGATATGAAGTTTATAGATAGCCGGCCCTGCTTGGCCTCCTATCATCATTTTGTCTAATAGCTTGAGCTGATGGCTCACCCACTTCCCCACGAAATGCATTGAAAGTTCTGTATGCCAGAAATCAAGCCAGAGACCAAGCCGAATATCCATGCTGAGCCAGCGTTCCATTCCATTCCAACGGGCTTCCATCTATATGTTGAGGGACTGCAGGTTTGGAGTACGGAAATCGGGAGGTTCTGGCCATTGTGGCAAATGCTGTTTTGCACATTTATTTGTGCTCTATTTTTAGGAGTTTGTTTTAACACGGATTTTTTTTTTATTAAATAAATATAACTATATACACGCATGCACTGATTTCTCAGTGCATGCTATATTAACCAACTAAGAAGCAAAAGCGCTCATTAACGATTTCTACTGTGAACCCTAGGAGTACCCTAACTGTATCTGGGGGGCTCCAGAGGGATTTTTCAATTTCCACCTATCTTGCGCCCATTTGTCTTTATTTGAACTTGACCCAAAAGCTTACACCTGTACACCTGCCAAAAAGATGGCAGCTAAAGTTTCTAAATTTTGTCCTGAGTTTACAAATACCCAATGTTGACATTTCTTTTTAACCCCTTCACTGCTGAGTAATTTTATTTGAGCTCAGATCGTATCAGTGGCTGTTTCTATCAATTTTCAGGTCTGTTCGCCGCACTCCAGGGGCCCTATGGTGACGGCAGAATTCACTGCGGGGGGGGGGGGGGGGGGGTTTTGGGTCTGGGAATTTTATTCCCTGAAGTGCAGGGAAAGAGCACCGAAGTGTCAATGCTCTCTGAATAACCCCTTATGTCTGCATCAATGGGCATTTGAACCCCTGTATCTCCATAGCAGTTACAGGGTCATGTGAGATCACTGGGAAAGCCAGATCATGACCAGGTTATGTGATAGCAATATTGTTCCGTTCAATTATAAAAAGTGAGCAATGATGCTGCACCAAGTCATCTCATGTCACCAAAAAGTGGAGGTGATGGCACAATCTGCCATTATGAATTGTTCCTTCAAAAACCTAAACTGCTGCAGTGAGGAGCACTGGGAGGACTGGGAGCCCTGCATCTCTGATCTTTAGACCACACAAGATCAATTGTGGACCTCTGTAGCAGGCTGGCATCTGGGATCTCCCCCCTGCCTCTGGGATCTCCCTTTGCCTGCATGTGGAGGGGTTGGCACCAGGGCTGGTCCAAGACATTGTGCTGCCAGGAGCGAAGGATGAAATGCTGCCCCAAAAATATTATATATACCGTATTTTTCGCTCCATAAGACGCACCTGACCATAAGACGCACCTAGTTTTTAGAGGAGGAAAACCAGAAAATAAATATTCTGAATGAAATAGTGTAATAATGGATATTGCCCCAGCTCGTGGATATGCCTTAGCTCACACATGGATTTGCCCCAGCTCACACATGGATTTGCCCCAGCTCACACATGGATTTGCCCCAGCTCACACATGGATTTGCCCCAGTTCACACATGGATTTGCCCCAGCTCACACATGGATTTGCCCCAGCCAGCTCACACATGGATTTGCCCCATCAGCTCACACATGGATTTGCCCCATCAGCTCACACATGGATTTGCCCCATCAGCTCACACATGGATTTGCCCCAGCCAGCTCTCACATGGATTTGCCCCATCAGCTCACACATGGATTTGCCCCAGCCAGCTCTCACATGGATTTGCCCCAGCCAGCTCTCACATGGATTTGCCCCAGCCAGCTCTCACATGGATTTGCCCCAGCCAGCTCTCACATGGATTTGCCCCATCAGCTCTCACATGGATTTGCCCCATCAGCTCACACATGGATTTGCCCCATCAGCTCACACATGGATTTGCCCCAGCCAGCTCACACATGGATTTGCCCCAGCCAGCTCACACATGGATTTGCCCCAGCCAGCTCTCACATGGATTTGCCCCATCAGCTCTCACATGGATTTGCCCCATCAGCTCACACATGGATTTGCCCCATCAGCTCACACATGGATTTGCCCCAGCCAGCTCACACATGGATTTGCCCCAGCCAGCTCACACATGGATTTGCCCCAGCCAGCTCACACATGGATTTGCCCCAGCCAGCTCACACATGGATTTGCCCCAGCCAGCTCACACATGGATTTGCCCCAGCCAGCTCTCACATGGATTTGCCCCATCAGCTCACACATGGATTTGCCCCAGCCAGCTCACACATGGATTTGCCCCAGCCAGCTCTCACATGGATTTGCCCCAGCCAGCTCTCACATGGATTTGCCCCAGCCAGCTCACACATGGATTTGCCCCAGCCAGCTCTCACATGGATTTGCCCCATCAGCTCACACATGGATTTGCCCCAGCCAGCTCACACATGGATTTGCCCCAGCCAGCTCTCACATTGATAATTCCCCAGCTCACATATGGATATGGCCCAGCAGCTCGTGGATGTGCCTCCGCTCACCTGCCGCCGCGTTTGTCTCCCTCTGAGCATGCGTCCGGCGGCAGGAAGCTTGGGCACTCGCCTGGGGGAGCCACGTGACCGCGATCTCGGGAGATCGCGGTCACGTGGCTCCCCCAGGCGAGTGCCCAAGCTTCCGGCCGCCGGACGCATGCTCAGAGGGAGACGAACGCGGCGGCGGCAGGTGAGCGGAGGCACATCCACGAGCTGCTGGGCCATATTCGCTCCATAAGACGCACCCACTTTTCCCCCACTTTTTGGGGGGAAAAAGTGCGTCTTATGGAGCGAAAAATACGGTATATATATATCACGCAGCGTGTATGAGCTTATCAGTGCGTCACAGCAATAAAATTCAAACAAACTGTACATTAGAATTTTATTGATGTGGAGCTCTGGGATACAGTAATGTGAGGTGTATATAACTGAGCCCAGCGTCACATACCCAGGCTCACTCATGGATATATTTGCCCCCAGGATCACCTCTGCCTGGCACCTC
The DNA here is from genome assembly GCA_009667805.1 of Leptobrachium leishanense. Classification (NCBI taxonomy): domain Eukaryota; kingdom Metazoa; phylum Chordata; class Amphibia; order Anura; family Megophryidae; genus Leptobrachium; species Leptobrachium leishanense. Next base: position 27,259 of record RXON01004281.1, on the reverse strand, counting down.
CAAGGGGCAGATCCTGCAGCCACCGCGTTCTTTCCTTGAACGAGCGGCAGCCTGAATGAGTATCTGCCACTCAAACAGGATCCAGCCTCCAGCGAGCTGTGATCTTGTTTGCGGCAGGCTGGATCTCAGGTGAGAAGCAGATACTCACAGACTGCCGCTTGTTCAAGGAACAAATGCAGCAGGATCTGCCGCTGCGCCGATAACTTGTGCAGAGCACAGCAGCGGCTGAAATTTGCCACCCCTGAATTTCTGCTGCTTGGCGCCGCTGCTCTGCACCATTGTCAGGCTGGCACAATGCATTATTATGCTCTGGTTTAACGAAGACACAAGCCATTGCAAGGAGAGCAGGTGTCTTTTGGACCCCTGTACCTCCATTCTTTAACCTGCACAAGGTAATGTTAGGTCAGAGTCTGGTCTTTGCAATGATCCAATATATGACCATGTAAAATCTAGAAGTAAAAGTAAAAGTCTCATTTTTGATCCAAAGTAATGGTATTGTCCATTTGTCACGTATAAAATGAGTAACAGCAGTGGTATTGCTCACCTCATTTCCCACACTGGGAGCAAGATGTCCATGTAATTGGGCCGAAAGGTTCTTATCTGCCGACATTTTTCTATGTTTCTAAGATCAGTGTTTTATTCATAACACCAGGCGTTATTCAGAGAGCACTGAAACGTTCCTGACATTGCGGTGCCTTCTTGTTCTGAGCTTCGGGGAAATCAAAATTCCCCACTAGGGACGTGCAATACATTTCGGATTGAATTCTGTATGAAATTGACCATTTTTGTTCTTGTCGGGAGCATTTCTGAAACAAATAGCCTCCCAAAATCACGAACTCCTGAATCAAAGTTTCAGCATGAACAAAATCATTTTTTTTATAGAATGAAAAAGCGAAAACAAAAAAAAAAAAGGAACAAACCGACCAAAAACAAAATGTAACCAAAATGAAAACACAAGGGAACAGGTCACTTTATAATTAAAGTAGATTCCTTGCCCCAATACTACAGGTCACATTATAATTAATTAATGCAGATGCTAGGCTTGCAATGTAAAAAAATAATATCTCTTCAATTATACAAGTCAATTGCAGCAAAGAGCCTTTGTTGGTTTTTTGGCTGAATGTTTAAATTTCCCAACTTATTTTAAATGTAATGAGATCTGTTGCTTTGCTGAATGCATTCAGCCGGATTATTTTCTTACAGTCTGCTTTCAGCAAGATTACATTACTGTGTCAGACCTTGGACAGTTCCACTTTCAGCAGTCTATTTCACAAGTGGAACTGTCCAAGGTCTAACACAATGTAATGCATCTCAAGCACACAGACCAAGAAAATAATCCTGCTGCAAAGAAAAACATAGTTACATAGTTACATAGTTATATAGGCTGAAAAAAGACATGCGTCCATCGGGTTCAGCCTCTCCCACATAACCTACTGCTGTTGATCCAAAAGAAGGCAAAAAACCCAGTCTGAAATGCTCGCCAATATGCAACATACCGGGAAAAAATTCCTTCTTGACCCCAGAATGGCGTCAGATTTCTCCTTGGATCAAGAAGCTTTTACCCACATATTAAATATTATAACCCTTTATATTCTGTGTCTGCAGGAAGTCATCCAGTCGTTTTTTAAGAGTCTGTACAGACTCTAACCCAACCACCGCAACAGGCAGAGAATTCCACAGCTTTATTGTTCTCACCGTAAAATAACCCTTCCTATGCTTTAAGCTAAATTTTCTTTCTTCCAGTCTAAATGGGTGACCTTGTGTCCTGTGTATAGACCTGTTAATGAATAGGTTATCAGACAACAGTTGATAATGGCCCCGTATATATTTATATAAGGTTATCAGATCCCCTCTAAGGCGCCTTTTCTCTAAACTAAACAGGTTTAAGCTTGTTAGTCTTTCCTCATAACTTAACCCTTCCATCCCCCTTATTAATTTAGTTGCCCATCTCTGCACTTTTTCTAGCGATATAATATCTTTTTTTAAGACAGGTGCCCAAAATTGCACGGCATATTCAAGGTGCGGCCTGACCATTGATTTTAGAATTTATGTACCTAAAGAATCTACATCACTACATTTAAAAAGTTAGGGAACCTAAACATTCACCCAAAAAAAAAAAAAAAAATCTTAAAAATAAAAGTAGATTTTATTGGTAGTAATCTGTTTCCAATCCTGAAACCAATAAAATTACATTACTCGAAATACAATTAAATTTACACAACAGGAAATTAAGTACCCATTGAAACAGACTGCCAAAGCGACAAAACCAGAAGCGCTGAAAGAAAAAAGTGCACATAATGCAGTGTATTCAGGGTTCACTGCAGGGTCCCTGAAGTAGGGGAAAGCCTGCAAAACCCACGCCAAACATGCTGGAAAAACCTGATCACAGCGCAGAGCAGCCACTGGAAAAAGCCAACAAGCTGACGAACAGGGTAAAGGAACAAGAAAAACACAACTTATCCTGCAGATTAAAATACAACAGGAATAGGTTTTGACATTAAGCCTGTTGGATTAACCTAAATAATCCTGTTGAATGAAATCACTGAATAGCAGGACATTTCACCGACATGTCAGGTGTCTCCGAACAGATTAACCATTGCTGTTCTATGGGGATTTCATTGCTGCCGAACAGGTACCGTACCTGCTCTGAATAGCTGGACAGCCAGCCATGAGAGGTCACTGTACGCTGAATATCAGTGGTTACTTTTTGGGGTCAGACCGGACCTCTGAATAACCCCTACCATCCTCCAAAACCTGTAATAGTGAAGGCACCCAAATGATAATTCCATTTAGAGAAATCATGATAAAGGAAGTATAGTGTAGCCAAGTGATACCATTTATATTAGGGATTTTTGCCTGAAAATGGAAGCGATGTGTAATAGACCTGTGCATTCGTTTTAGTACTGAAACCATTTGTTTTGAATTGTGGGAGAATTTAGTTTTTGTATGACTGGATACGAAACTGCTTGGTCCAAAAAAAAGCTCTTTTCGGAACATTAGAGTGAAGGAGGAGACCAAAGAAGAGCACATTAATATATACAGAGGGATATAAATTGAGGAGGGACATTAATTCAGGAGGATGTTCTATACATTATACAGAGGAGCATTTTTTTGAGCCCTTTAACCACTTCAATGCTAAGGACGCGCTCAGCGCGTCCTCAGCATTGCCCCTGGTATGCGGAGGACGCGCTGAGCGCGTCCTCGCATTGGGGTCAGCGTTCGGCCGGGTTCCGGCCGATCGCTGGCCCCTCCGGTGCGGGCTGACATCCTGGATGTCAGCCCGGCATCCGGAGCAGTGGCCGCCATCATTATGTGTCATCGCGCCCCCGCGATGACACATAATTCAGGCGCCCCCCCCGCATGTGCGGAGGAGGCGCCTGAAAGGGAGGGGGGGGAGGTCCTTCGGACCTCTCTCCCTCCCGATCGGCGGCTCACAGGGGCTTAACCCAGGCATCATTTGGAAGGGCACAGCCTGCCCTTCCAAATGATGCCTGGCATTAACCCCTGGGGAGCTGGATCGCAAATCGGCGCTGAAAAGCGCCGATTTGCGATCCTTCCCGGGAGCTGGCCGACATCTTGGATGTCGGCCAAGCTTCCGGGAACTCCCCCAGAGGACTGGCGTCATCGTGCGCAGCACGATGACGCCAGTCCTAGCATTAACCCCTAACTGCCACGAAGTGTGGAGATAGGGAGTTCCAATGAACTCCCTATCTCCCGATCCGTGGCAGTTAGGGGTTAAATTTTGATATCGTTGGATCGGCCAGAGCATGGCCGTTCCAACGATACCAAACATGAAAGTAAAAAAAAATGTAAAAAAATAAAAAAATAAAAAAATAAAAATAAAAAAAAATAAAAAAAAATTAAAAAAAAAAAAAATAAACACTTTTTTTTTTTTTTTTTTGTTTTTTTTAATGCAGCAATATTGTTCCCATTTCAATTATAATGTGAACAATGATGCTGCATTAACGATTTTTGTATGCGGTGCGTTTGTTAAAAATGGTGTCATTTTCCCCAAAAAAAAATGTAACGAGACCCCATCTCTAATTTTTTTAACAAGCGCACCCCATACAAAATATAACCGCAATTGCTCGCATGTTAAAATGTGAAAAAAAAACACTTTACACGCTGTAAATTATTGAAAATACATATTTTATTGCATTCTTTGTTATAATATACAAACATGACATAACGTATACATATAATAATGACATATTATGAATCTACCGAGTCTGACGGAAAGAACGATATATAATATGTCGATGTCATATACTAAAATAAGCTTTCAAAACACGTTTAAACATGATGCGCAAAACAGGTAAAAAATGACCTCAGCACAGGGGCGGGAAAAGCCTCAGCAGCGAAAGGGTTAAATCCAGTGGCTGTGAGCGCTGAGATCGGCTGCTTGTTACATTGTACTGAGATAATGTATCAGGCTCAGCTGTTACAGTAACTGGCTGCTGCTCAGTGTGCTGAAAGTGAGCTACTGTAACAAGCAGCCGATCTCAGCCCTCTGAGGAGCCACTACTACAATATTAATTGTATGTAAACAAACTTCATTCAAAAACCAGCACATAAACTGAAAACGAATTGCTTTAGCAACCAAGTAGCTTGTTTTAGGACAAACCCGTTGGCGGAAGATGATATTGTGCTGTGCACATGTCTAATAACCACAATTTGTGCCAAGCAAAGTAGATCATGTAAGAAAATAATCTATAGCGCAGCAATACAGAAATAGAAATCACATAAAGTGATTAGATAATTTAGCAAGTGCAAAAGTGCTTATTGTCCAGACGTGTAGCTACTTATTGGTGATACAGCGCATACAGCTGCCTGTGACCAAGGCATAAGGACAAATATTACTCAGCCAACGAGATCTCATTAAGGTGTTGCTATTTGTTCCTGTCGCCCAATGCCTCAAGGACAAGAGCAAGAGCAAGACAAGACAACGGTGCAGATAGATGCATCTGATGCCCCAATCCTCATAAGTGACTGGTTTGACACAAGCCTCAGTGTATCCCGGCTCTAGGTGTAGACGCCTCCGGCCATTTAAAGAGCAGCACTGTCCTTCGTTCAGCCTTATGCACCGTCACACCATAAAGTGGCTACACGTATGGACAAGAAGCACTGTATGGACACCATTATATTGATGCGCTGTATGGATTATTTTCTTGCATGATCTACTTGGTTCAAACTGCATTTTCTCTGAATTCTGCAGCAACAGGTTCCCATTGGAATTTTTTTTTTTTTTTAACAAAAACCACCCTATATAGAATATATAACCAGAGGTTTGGATGTTAAACTGAATATAATTTTACATGCCGGTTCTAGTCACAGTATCTGCTCTATTAACCCCTTCACTACCAAGTGATTCCTAAAACCAGTCAGAAATAGGGATGGGCTGCTGGTTTGATGTTCGCATCCAACATCGGCTGTTCGAAAGTTTGTGAGCTTCAAACTTCAGGCCTTTTGCAAAAAGTTCAAAAAAATGCAATCTAAAAAAAACTGGCTCTTTACTGCAGATAACAACGGTTTATTAGATATTGAATTAACATTGAAGCCTAGGGGATAAAACAATTTTATTATTCTTTATAAAGCGCCAGCATATTCTGCAGCGCTGTACAATAAGCACAGTATAGACAGGGTTACAATACATTGAACAACATTTGACAAACAGTACAGGAGGAGATGAGGGCCCTATTCCCGTAGGAACTCACAATCTGGGAGGGTTGGGGTTGGAAACAGGAGGAGAGGACTGTAAGGTGAGAGTGATTGATGGTTGCGTCAGTGAGTTGGGTGGTAGGCTTCCCTAAATAGGAATGTTTTAAGGGAGCGTTTGAAGGAAGAGAAGTTAGGGGAAAGTCTGACAGTACGAGGGAGAGCGTTCCAGAGAGTGGGGGCTGCGCGTGAGAAATCCTGCAGTCTATCATGGGAAGAGGTGATGCGGGGAGAAGCTAGGCGCAGGTCACTGTTTGACTTTGGAGCGGGCTGGGGTGTATTTGGTGATTAGTGAGGATAGGTAGTGGGGAGCTGAGTTAGTGAGGCTTTTGTAGGTAAGGATAAGGATTTTGAACTTAATTCTGCAGTGGATGGGGAGCCAGTCAAGGGACTCGCAGAGGGGAGCGGCAGAGACAGAGCGGCGGGTGAGGTGGATTAGCCTGGCGGAGGCGTTCAGGATGGATTGTAGGGGGGAGAGGTGGGACAGAGGGAGGCCAGATAAGAGATTATTGCAATAGTCGAGTCGGGAGATTACCAGGGCGTGTATGAGTTGTTTTGTGGTGACAGCAGTAAGAAATGGCCGAATTCTGGAAATATTACGCAGTTGGTATCGGCAGGAGGAGGAAAAAGACTGGATGTGGGGGATGAAGGAAAGAGCAGAGTCAAGTGTAACTCCAAGACAGCGAACTTGGTTTGATGGGGAGATGGTGATACCCTCCACCGTGATAGAGAAGTCAGGAGGTGGGGAGGCATTGGAGGGAGGAATAAGTAGGAGTTCAGTCTTTGACATGTTGATCTTTAGGTGGTGGGAGGCCATCCAGGGGGAGATGCCAGATAAACAGTCACCGACTTTTGAAAGGACATGGGAGAGAGATCAGGGTAGAGAGGTAGATCTGAGTGTCATCAGCGTAGAGGTGGTAATTAAAGCCAAAGCTGTTGATTTTTTTAGCCTGATCAGTTTAGCAATCTTGTTGCTCAAACAGGCAGACTTGGCCCTCTAAATCGGGCACTGTAGAGGGCAGCCTGCTAGGGCCTCCCGAGGATCCCTTGAGCATGCGGCCACTGGATGACAGCTGCGACTGTGCGGGCAGGCCGGCCGCGTGCATGTGGCAGAGAGGTGGCGCAGGGAGGGAGCCACTGCGGCTATGGCAGACCCCCACAACCAGGATCCAGGGAGCCCCCACTGATCAGGCTAAAAAATATTTAAAAAACCGGAGGACATTTTTAGATGTCCCTGGGAACATAAAACCTTTTCTTTTTAATACTCACCTGATTCCTGGATCCACCAACAAGCGCAGCCTCCGTCTCCCACGCTGTTAGATGCTACATACACCGGCGCGCTGTGTGCAGCTTCTGAGAAGTTACGCTAGTAGTGTAGAGGGAGCGATGCAAAATGCGCAGCCAGCTTCCTCGCTACAATAGCGTATCTTCTCAGAAGCTGCACACATGGACATGAGAAGTGCATGGGGGGGGGGTGAAATGGACGGTCGATGCATTAATTAAGACCAGGTGATAAAACCAGTCTGCCATATTACCGCGCATATCAGTGTTCAGTAACACCGGTCTGTCAACTTTCCTTGGCGCTTTGCCACATACAGTAAAAATTGCCGCCTAACACGAGTGCTCGGTTTTGCTTGAAGAAAAGGCTGGCACCCCCCCCCCTGTGATTTGAAATTAATTTGAGTAGATTAGCATTAAATGCATTTTACTACACGGCGCGGTTATTGTGGTGCCGGTAACTATAGCTGGATTTTAATAAAGTGTGATTGAACAATGGTCTCATACCGCACATACCAAATACACTGCATAAAGAAAGTGAGGGATATATGTCACATTTAACCCCCCCCCCGGTGCCAAAGAGGGGCCCTTTGTGCTGTGTGTTTTAGTAAACCCTTCAGGCAGGTATGTGTCTCCGCATGATGCAGAACCCTGGACACAGCATACAATAGAAGCAAAGGAAACAGGACAGAAACACAAGAGGAAAGCCCTGCACTGGGGTAAGGTCTTTATATAGCCTTCTATCTATACAGATTACAGGGTGGGAATTAATAACAGGGGTAAACCAGAAATGACTGAAACACCGGTTCTAACTAGAAAAAGATCCTTCATGTGGTCTAATATCTATGGCACTAGGCTGCTGGACTAAATACGCTGCAATACAGGATATACAGAACAGAGCCAGAATATCAAATACAGTGGCAGGGGTTAATTGTAAGAAAGGTCAGGATACAGAGCCAGGAGTCAGATAGCAGAATTGTCAAAACCAAAGTACCGGCACACAGCAGGGAAGCCCTATACCGGAGTAAAGAACTAGTGCCCTGCTGGCGATATAGGGCAGTGCAGGTCATGTGACCACAGCTCTAATCAGACACTGAGAATCCAGGGGCCGGGAGCCTAAACAGATTAACCCCGAAAACCATGAGGGCTGAGAATATGGCCCTCACCACCAGGGAGCCTGGCTGCGCTGGGAAAACGAGACCATATGCTAATGGTTTTTAATGGCAAATAGTAAAAATACTATTAGTCCCTGAACTTCATAAACAAATCTGGTCACTTTACTCCGACAGTTTAAAAACACTGAATATACATTTTATTGCACCTAGACTGACCCCAAAACCATAGACCCCCACCAGGGATCAGCATCCATCTTCTACCACTTCTTATGACCGCTGTAGCTCAGTCCGTGCTTTCTATGTGGTCGAGCGAGATGTTAGGAATCATTGGAAAAGCCAAGGACTCCCAACATGACCACATTCAGTGTAAAACAAAAATACATTTTTGACAGGGTTGAAATGGCTCAGCAGTGAAAGGGTTGACGGTCAGACATTTATTTCATTACTTGCGTCTTTTGCCTTGGTTTTGGTTGTACATTAGAAAAGGTTTTAGCCGTCACAATATACGTTTTATTTTTCTTGATTAATGGCATTTTAGGGGTTAACAATAAAAATACGAAAAGGTCCTCGCGCAGTATAGACAAAATATATGTTTAAGTTCTTCCTTGATAATCACTCTGAATTCCTAAAAGACAAAGATAAAACACATATTGCGCAGTATGTCTGGAAATGGGAATCAAGGTCAAGGAAAGGTTGTTATTCAACTCACCATTTCAGGAGCCATGTAATAGCCGGCTCTAGGCAAAAAACAAAGCATGGGATATAGACAATGGTGAAGCGATCTATTCACCAACACCAACAACTTGCTTAACCGATGGTCCGCTCCGCCAACATAGCATCCAAAGTGATAAGGATAATAGTCGGTGGGGAGGACAATCCTTGTGCAGGTTGAATACCCCAAAGAAATATATGCACATCGATCGAATCAAATCCAAAAATTGAATATTTATTGGATAAAATAGCACTAACGCGTTTCGACTCTTACAGGGTTATCCAAAGAGATTCGAAAAGTCACCGCACGTTCGGTGACTTTTCGTTCTCTTCAATTCGGTTCCTTTTGCCGATTGCATTTCGGTGACCCTGCGGTGTATTCAGCAAACACCACAGGGTCCCCGAATTGCAGGGAAAAGCTGCCGCAAACTCACCGAAAACTAACCGAATGCACGCTGAAAACAAGCAAAAACATCTGGATTAACCTTTGAAAAAGACGAACAGGAGCCGAATCACACAGAGCCGAAGCAGCTGTGACGCAGACAGAGGGAGGTGAATAAATTAGAAAAACCATTTGTATGAATCTGGGAAAAAGAAACGCTGTTTGCAAAGAAACTACTGAGCGAAAATGTCTGAAATTTTCACAGGAGGTCCAGGGAATGATAATAAAGAGGGCTGTTACAAAAAAAATAAGTAAACTGAAAAAAAAAAATTTAAAAAAATCGGACTTTTAATAAAAATAAAAAAAAAATCAGAAAAATGCTTAAAGTATCCTAAAAAATCTATAAATAAAGAGACTTTTTGCTGCAGAATTTTATAATGAACGGTTTATTAGATATTGAATTAAAACGGGAATATTTTTAACATTGAAGTCTATGGGATTCTCCTGAATAAACTTGCCGAATTAAACCACCAAATGGCAGGGCATTAGGGGAACCTTTCACTGCTGGTTTGTGTTCTCTGAATAGCCGAAGCAGTGCTTCTCTATGGGGATTTCACTGCCCTCGAACAGGGACCGAACAGGCACCGTATGTGCAGGCAATTCGACAGGATTTGGCGAATTGCCTGCTCTCTGGATAGCCGAATGGCCAGGAAAGGTAACCGAACGCTGATTTTCAGCATTCGGTTACCTTTCTCAAGCAATTCAGATCTCTTTGGATAACCCTGTTAGTCTTTCTCAAACTGCACGTCATCAAGGAAGAACTTAAACATATATTTTGTCTATACTGCGCGAGGACCTTTTCGTATTTTTATTGCCATCTACCTGTTATGTGGACATAGGAGGTGGATCCACATGGGACCTTGCAGCATCCATTGTTTTTATTGTGTTTTTTATGTTTTCTGTATGGTTTATTTTACGATCTGCACCCATTTATATTTTTCCCTTATATCCATTTATGGGGTTAATGGGTAAGCTACGTTACAGTTACCAGTTTATATAAAGCGCTAACAAGTCCCATAACGCTGTACAATGGGAGAGAGAACAAATAGACACAGGTTACTGGATTTAACCCCTTCCACTGCTGGGCTCTGAGCTCGGGTTTAGAATTCACATTTTATTACACGATCCACAGAAATTAAATATATGTATACGTCATGTCCTGCCTGACGACTATAACAAAGAGAAAAGTGCAACAACATTTGAATTTAATTATCTACAGCGTGTAAGGTCACCGCCCCCCCCCCCACATACATTTTATCATCCGAGCCTGTACGATTAGATTTTCTATAGGGTGCGCTTAAAGAAAACCAAAAATGTGGGGGGGGGAAATATTACATGATTTTTAGCACACCACCCCATAGAAATAAAAAGGTTAAGCGCAGCATCATCGCTCACATTATGATTGGAATGGTAGCAATATTGCTGCATGGGTTGTTTTTTATACTTTTATTTAAAAAAAAGTTACATTTAAACATGGTCATGTTTAGCATCATTGGAAAGGCCAGGTCAAGGATACCAAACGTTAAACTGTAGCTGCAACGGATTGATTTTTTCCAGTGGTGATGATTAGTACCCCCCCCCTTTTCACAGGCGTCTTATTTGCCCCCCTTTTATACTGTCCCTGGAGTCACCACTGCCCAGAACACCGAGTATACCTGCATGGAGGAGACAAGTCACCCATGTCTATCATAGTAAATACAGTATTCCTTGAGAAGAAGAAGTCACATTCTAGACCCGCAGAAGCCGTGACACAGTCAATGGTCGTGTAGGAACAGAACGATCTGTCTAGAATATCAGGAGCGATGCCGAGCATTAACAGGAGAAGGCAGTTACTTGGGGTTACCAGATCGACCAGGTGTTCCTGGACACAAATCTATCCTTACTGATGGGCAATGCATGAAAAACACCACCCCGCAATATGTATATTCCATACACATAAGAACAGGATTTCCTGCAGCATATGAATTATACATGTTACAGGGCAGCACTTTTCCCTGTGCTCCCCTCTGCATGAAATACCAATATGTGCCCAAGAAAACATGTCCGATCTGGCAACCCTACGGTTACTAGATCAAGTGATCCATCTACCCCTGCAGGAATTTTACTAGAAGAAAATGATAATCCCACAATGCAACAGGAGCAGGCGAGGAGCAAACCATGTGGGATTAAAAAAAAACACACAGAATTAGGATTATTACATAGAAGAATAAAAGTGGGAGAGAAGCCACCTAAAAATAACATCAGGGCAGAAACAGAATTTACCTGGAGTGGCCATTATCTCAGAGATCAGATGGTCTTCTGGTTGTTTCTGTATAAAACTGACCTCAAATCTCTGAGTTCATTCAGTCCATTACCTTTATAGGCTGGACCCTCCCGAAACTCACCTGTACCTGATTTAATCAGGACATTCTGACCAATTGGTTGCCGGGCTAATAATTTGATAAACTGTTACTATTTAATATTTACAAGGGGTTAATCACCAAAAGGTCTGTAAAATATGTCTGTAAGCAGCCTGTAGGTGGAGAGAGGTATTCTGGCCAAAAGTCATAAAAATCAGAAGGAACCAGGGGTCAAGTCCTGGGAAAAAAAAGTGAGGGACCTCACCCAAGAATTCCACAACCCCCATTGCCTGACGAGAAAAAAAAAATATATATATACACACACCCACACTGAGAATCCTATAAAACCAGGCACAGACCCCCAGAATTATATATACACAGGCATAGACCCCCAGAATTATATATATACAGGCACAGACCCCTCAGAATTATATATACACAGGCACAGACCCCCAGAATTATATACACGGGCACAGACCCCTCAGAATTATATATACACAGGCGCAGACCCCCAGAATTATATACACGGGCACAGACCCCCTAGGATTATAGATAAAGGCACAGGCCCCCAGAATTATATAGAAAGGCACAGGCCCCCAGAAATATATATATATACAGGCACAGACCCCTAGAATTAAATAAACACAGGCACAAACCCCCAGAATTATACATACAGGCACAGACCCCCCAGAATTATATACACAGGCACAGACCCCTCAGAATTATATATCCAGTTACAGTTATTACAGTTACAAGTATTTATAAAGCGCTAATAAATTCCTTTGTGCTGTACAATGGGAGAGACAGAATAACATGCATACACGTTACACGCACGGAACAGAAGGAGGGAGGACCCTGCTCGAGAGCTTACAATCTAAGAGGAGAGGGGTGACACAGTAGGTGAGGGTGAATAGGGTAGGTGAGGTGGTGGGTTGCATGAGGACTGAATGGGAAGATGGAGCAGGAAATGACAGTGGGAGATCATGGAGAGCAGATGGGCTTCTTCTCTAAAGTATTTGCGTTTTCAGAAGACGAGAGATGGGAGAGAGTGAGACTGATGTTGTGTGAGGGGGGATAGTTCCATAGGGGGGCAGCTCAGGAGAAGTCCTGAAGGCGAGAGTTAGGGGTGTGGGTACGAGGAACTGATAGCATCAGATCATTGGCCGAGCGAAGTGGACGGGATGGGATGTACCTGCTAGTAAGGCTAATGTCAGACAAACGCATTCTGAGCGCACTGTGCGTGCGTGCACAACGGACAGACGTACTGACGAAAGACACGGTAGCCACCACACGGTCCATAAAAAAAAAGGGAAATATGAGAAACCAAATTAATTGGATGGACGCAGGAGAAGCAGTTCTGTTTGTTGCAATGGCATACCTGTATCTGAAGGAATAAAAGAAAAGAAGGCGGTGGATTCATCCGATCAACACCGGCAGATACACCCATGGCCACTTTGTGACACTGTACAGGCCACTCCCAGAGAAGGACCCAGCGAAGTTCTTCAACTATCTGCGGATGTCCCTAAACTCATTTGACGAGCTGTTGTCCAAGGTACGAGAACCGCTGACGAAGATGGACACCAATATGAGGGACGCCATACCACCGGAGGAGATGCTGGTCATCGCATTACGGCAAGTACTCTCAAAAACTAGCATTCAGGACCTCGCTGCCAGTCACCAGACATGTGCTCGGTGTGCTGAGCCCCTACTGGTGAGGTCTGCAGTGATATGCCCACTAGCCCATTCGCACATGTATACCCACACACGCTAAGGCATCACATTCCAGCACACGTACCCAATAATTTATTTAATAAGGGCCCTATTACATTCTTCGCACACAGTTGTGCGCGCGCGCAAAAACGCATTAACGCGAGTGACCCTTTGCGAACGCAATTTAGTGCTCGCATCCTATACTTAACATTGTGAGCGCAAATGCGTTTGTGTGCTGGTGCGCGCATGGTATTACAATCTTATCAAAATATAACGGACAGCGTTTGCACGCATAAATTTTAACGTCTTTGAAAAGCTGGTGGTAACGGCAAATTGTAACATCCTGACCGTACCAAACTGCGGATTCACAACGGAGAACGTCGATGCGCATGTTTTTTTTTTTACTAGATCCGTCAAAAATGACGGCCACTACCTTGTCTTCCGTCAGAACGCACGTCGGTTGTGCGCAGTCCACACAAAATGACGGACTCACGTTAAAAATTACATTGCGCTCACTGATTTCTGTGCGCGACGGTCCTTTGCGCGCATCTTTGCGCGTCGGTTTTATGAGCGCAATTTCCAGACGAATGAAAAAATGCCCGAGGAATGTAAATCCTGCAGTGATTTTCGTGCGTTAACGTTTAGTGTGCGTTTTTGCGTTAAGAATGTAATAGGGCCCTAAGTGTCTGGAAAACACACTACGAATCCACATAGTCTGGCGCATCAGGGTCAAAAGAACCTGGCTGGCATGTACCTGCGGTGGTAGGCACTGTCAGGGTGTGCTTGAGGCTCAGCACCATGGAACATGGGTGGGTTTGGAAGCTGGGTTTGGGTGTTGACGTAGTAACCACTGTCGGAGTGTGCTTCAGGCGCAGCACCACGGGACATGGGTGGGTTTGGAAGCTGGGATAGGATGCTGCGGATCGTGCTGATGGTCTGCACACGGAAAGTCAGCTTCTCCTCATGTGTATTCCTCTGGAGCATGGGCAGGCAGGAGTAGAAGAATGCCAGATCATCATTCTCCACCACCATGGATCTTGGTGGTGGTGGTTGTGGCTGATGTGACTCCATGAATGTGACCATGGCCTGCTCCAGATTGACACCTCCCCCGTTTTTACGGCTGGATAGAGGTTTGGCGGTAGCAGTAGGTTCAATAACCGGCACTTGTCCAGCAGTACCTTCCTCCTCAACCTGGGACTCTTCCTCCCATTGCTCCACATCAATGGAGCAGCTGGATGATGTGATTGGTGGGATGGGGTGTTGATTAATATATTTTGCTGTATTGATTAATATCGTATATGGTATTTGTGACTGACACCTATTATCCTTATCTGTTTATAACCTATGCGCTCCCATATGCCTTTGGCGTTTAGTTTTTCTATACCTTTGGGAGTGGAGGATACACTTGTTTGGTGAGCAGCCGTGTATATTCCATCATAAGGAACAGCATTTAGCCCCTTCACACTTACACCCTTTATAGGGCGTTTCTTGCTGTTACTTCTCCTGTAGTTATACTTTCGTCAAGTGTGGAATAGGGATTGCTGTTTCTGCCGAAGATGTCCAGCGTCGCTTTCTACCATTGATGTCATGGTAGTTTGTACGGAAGGTCTATAGAGATTGCCACCTTATGAATCTCTGGAGTATATTCGCCGGTGTTACAAACAACTGAAACCGTAAAGAATGAAAAGTCACAGTATATACATTTAATGCAGAAACAACCGTCTGTTTTCCAACATTAATCCTTGCTGTTGTAAACTAAGCAACTCCATAGACTACAATGGCTCTGGGAAGATTACAACAGCTCCGGTTATGTTTACACCAGGGTTTAAATGGAGTCCAAACGCTGGGTTTCATCCCTGGTGATGCTCTGCCAGGCCTCTACTGCAACTGTCTTCAGTTCCTGCTTGTTTTTTGGGTCATTTTCCCTTCAGTTTTGTCTTCAGCAATAGGGATGAGCTGTTCGGTTCGAGCGGTTGGGAGTTCGATTTGAACTGTGGCCGTTCGCAAGTTCGTGAACTTCGGACTTTTCGGCGTGTTCGGTTCGAGTTCGTTTTTTTTTTTTTTTTTAAATAAAGTTTAAAAAAATGCTTAGAAAAAAAAAAAAAAAAAAATCTAAAATTAAAGAGACTCTTTACTGCAGAATATTATAAGCAACGGTTTATTAGATATTGAATTAAAACGGGAATATTTTTAACATTGACGCCTATGGGATAAAACATTCTTGTTGCTAAAACATCAGGCAGACAAGGCCCTCTAAATCAGGCACTGAAGAGGGCAGCCCACCGGAGCCTCCCTCCCAAGGACCCCTTGACTTGAGGAGCATGCGGCCGCAAGATTACAGAGCTGCGACTGTGCGGGCTGGCAAGCCGGGTGCATGTGGCAGAGAGGTGGCGCACGGACTCCAGGGAGGGAGCCACGGCAGACCCCCCTTTTGCCCAACCAGGATCCAGGTTGCAGGATGCATGTGGCAGAGAGTTGGCGCAGGGACTCCAGGGAGGAAGCCACGGCAGACCCCCCTTCCGCCCAACCAGGATCCAGGTTGCAGGGTGCATGTGGCAGAGAGGTGTTGCAGGGACTCCAGGGAGGGAGCCACGGCAGACCCCCCTTCTGCCCAACCAGGATCCAGGTTGCAGGATGCATGTGGCAGAGAGTTGGCGCAGGGACTCCAGGGAGGGAGCCACGGCAGACCCCCCCTTCCGCCCAACCAGGATCCAGGTTGCAGGGTGCACGTGGCAGAGAGTTGGCGCAGGGACTCCAGGGAGGGAGCCACGGCAGACCCCCCCTTCCGCCCAACCAGAATCCAGGGAGCCCCCACTAACCACCAGGCTAAGGTAAGGTGACACATTTTTAAAAAAAATAAAATCCGAGGACATTTTTAAATGTCCCCAGCAACAAAAAATAAAATCCTTTTTTTTAGGGATGCACCGAAATTCCGGCGGCCGATAGATATCGGCCGATACAGCCCTTATCGGCGATCGGCCGAGAGGGTTAACCCGCCGATAATAGAGCGCCGATATTATCGGGCTCTGTATCGGGCGGCCGCGCCATAGTATCGGGCGGCCGCGCCGAAAATACTGGACTTGCCGCGTGATGTCTCCTGGCCTGCCGCGTGATGTCTCCCGGCACTGCCGCGTGATATCTCCCTCCACTTCCGGCTTCCGGTAAGCGTCAGGACGCACGCCTGACGCTATGACGATTCTGGCGTCCCCGGGCGAGGCTCTGAAGCAGAGACGCGGAGGAAGCGAAGGAGAGAGACGTGTGGAGGAGTGCCGGCTGCCACTGAACACTGCCAGCGATTTGGTAAGTAGAAAAATGTCAAAACACACACACACACACCTCTTCTAATTTTAAAGCACCATGACCCCCTCATAAATCCGTGCGGGGGAGGGGGGGCGGATTTACGTTGCCCCCTCCGGGGTAGATTGATAGGGATCCAGGCATGTCCTGCCCCTCCTCAGAGTACAGGGGGTCCGGAAGATGTGAGGTCATGTTCACTGGGAGTGAGCTATGGTCATATAGCAAAGTCCAGGAGGGGAGAGGGTGCAGGAAGGGGGGATCCAGTGACCCCTGCACCCACACTGTGAGGACAGGCAGACGCTGCCTTGGGGGGAGGGTGAGATTAGCTGTGTCCCATGGCGGGGATCACATACACCCCATGGATGAGGAGGAGCGCAGATCTAATGCCTGGGATGAGCTTCACTTTTGCCCCCAAGAAAGGTAATAAATAATACATGTGAGCGGTGCATTCGTTGTCCAGGAGGATTAATTTGGGATCAAGATGACAGAGGCGAGGGGTCTGCCCCGCAGGATGGAGGAGCTGAAGAGATGGAGACAGGAAGGTGTCTGGTACCCCAGGGCTTGGAGGCTGTTATGGGATCCCCCCAAAGCTAACTCTGGGAGAGGAATGGGACAGGTGAGGGGATTGGCAGTGCCTCCGGGGATGCTGATTTGGAGAGGAGCTGCTCTGCACCCCGGGGATCTCTCCTCTCCGCTCTCTCTGGATCGCTATGTGTTGGGACTCCGGCTCCTTTTATCTCCGCCCGGGGAAGCTCCAGTGACGTAACTGCCCATATATGGACACACGGCAGCCCGTGATGTCACAATGGAACCTCCTTATAATGGAACATTACAAAGAAAGCAGGAAGCTGCAGGGCAACCTGGAACCCCCCATACTGTACTCACAGGGGGATACAGGGCACCATGGCCACATTCCAACGGAATCATAACACACACACACGAAGGGGGGAGATGCCCACAGGCAGGGGGCAAGTCCTCAAATAAGAAGTGCAGGAAGTCATCAGGACTTCTGTCCCCAATTAGCACTTATCATCTGGCAGGTAACACAAACACACACTCAAATCTGATGTATTTATTACATGGATGTGTCACATGTATTACATGGATTAAGTACATGGATGTGTCAAAAATAACAAAAATAGGAAATAACCCTTCCGGGATGCTTTGAAGTGTTTGTAGCAGCCCGGTTGCTACGGCCGCCGGTGGTTGCTATAGGGCAGTGAATAAATTAAGAGACTGCACTTTTTTCTGTTATCCTCTGGGTGGCAGTACACACACGTCTGACGTGTGTGTACTGCCACCCAGAGGATAACAGAAAAAAGTGCAGTCTCTTAATTTATTCACTGCCCTATAGCAACCACCACCGGCGGCCGTAGCAACCGGGCTGCTACAAACACTTCAAAGCGGGCGGCTTAAAAATGGATTGCTAGCTCCTCTGCAAGTTTTCAGGGTCATCATGAATCATGATGATCCTGAAAACTTGCAGAGGAGTTAGCAATCTATTTGTAAGCCGCCCCACCCCCTGCACGGATCATTCATGATGATCCTGAAAGAGTGCTAGCTCCTCTGCAAGTTTACAGGATCATCATGAATGATCTGTGCAGGGGGGGGGGCTTACAAATATAGAGTGCTAGCTCCTCTGCAAGTTTACAGGATCATCATGAAAATGATCTGTGCAGGGGGGGCTTACAAATATAGAGTGCTAGCTCCGCTGCATGGACCATCCCCTCGTGTAAGCTCCTCTGCGTGGACCATCGTGTAAGCTCCTCTGCATGGACCATCCCCTCGTGTAAGCTCCTCTGCATGGACCATCCCCTCGTGTAAGCTCCTCTGCATGGACCATCCCCTCGTGTAAGCTCCTCTGCATGGACCATCCCCTCGTGTAAGCTCCTCTGCGTGGACCATCCCCTCGTGTAAGCTCCTCTGCGTGGACCATCGTGTAAGCTCCTCTGCATGGACCATCCCCTCGTGTAAGCTCCTCTGCATGGACCATCATCCCCTCGTGTAAGCTCCTCTGCATGGACCATCATCCCCTCGTGTAAGCTCCTCTGCATGGACCATCATCCCCTCGTGTAAGCTCCTGACTTTCCAACCTTCCTAAAATTCCTCTAATTTTTTTTCTGCAGATTTCATACTTGCTGTTGTAGCAGCCAGCCAACCCGCAAAAATGTCAGCTGTGTGGAAGTATTTCACAGTCTCCGAAAAGGACAACAAGTTTGCAGTCTGCACTGCATGTTCGGCAGAAGTTTCAAGAGGGGGCACGACTCCAAGAAACTTCTCTACTACGGGCTTGATTCATCACCTGAAAGCAAAGCATCCTGTTCAGCATGCAGAATATGCGAAAGAGGCAGCAAAGCTGAAAAAAACGACCCCGGCAGCATCTACTAGCAGTAGCACCCCGTCTGTTGCTACGCTGTTTCAGAAAATAACAAAATTTACGAGTGACAGTCCAAAAGCACATGAAATAACTGAGAAGGTCATGGAATTCATTGCATTGGATGACCAGCCATTTTCTGTGGTGGAAGACATCGGTTTCAGACGTCTCATGCAGCACATTGAACCGCGCTATACACTACCAAGCAGAAGGTATTTTGCAGAAACTTGCCTTCCGGCAACGTTTGAGCGTGTGGCAAAGCACGTGCAAGAGCTCATGAACACTGACATACCAGCTCTAAGTTTCACCACTGACATTTGGAGCTCAGACGTGAGTCCCACGAGCATGCTGAGCTTAACAGCGCAGTGGATAGATGCCGATTTTAAAATCCAAAATATTTTGCTAAATGCGCAAGAATTTCTGGGGTCGCACACCGCAGCAGCAATAGCAGGTGCTTTAACGAATATGCTGCAAACATGGCAAATAGAGAAAGATAAAGTGCATGTCGTTCTCCGGGATAACGCAAGGAACATGGCCAAGGCGATGGAGGACTGTGGATTAAAGAGCCTCCCTTGCATGGCTCACACACTGCAGCTAGCGGTACATGAAGGACTGCTGAGTCAGCGCAGCATTTCGGACATTATAGCAAATGGAAGGAAAATTGTCGGCCATTTTAAACATTCCCAACTTGCCTATTCACGACTCCAAACACTGCAAATCCAATTTGGACTGCCACCAAAACGCCTGCAGCAGGATGTGCCCACGCGCTGGAATAGCACTTACTACATGCTGGGGAGCCTGCTTGAACAAAAAAGAGTCTTGGCTGCTTACGTGGCAGATCATGATCTACCGGCAACATTGAGTGCGCATCAATGGATGCTGGTAGAGAATATCCTCTCCATCCTCGCTCCTTTTGAGCAATTGACAAAAGAAATCAGTGCATCTAAGGCTTCAGTTGCTGAAGTTATTCCAATGATTGCAGCACTTAAGCGTCTTCTGGGAAAAGAGGTGCCGTCTGATCATGGCGTGAAAACCGCCAAACAGACTCTTTTGGACGCTATAAATAAGCGATTTGAAGATGCCCACACCACTCCATTGTACTGTATTGCAACAGGACTAGATCCACGATTCAAAGAACATTATTTTGATGCGGACACAAAACGACGTACGAGGGAAATGATGCTGGAGGCGATGGAAGTTGCTGGTGAAGATTTGCACAGGACTCGGAGCACAGAGGAAGGTGTGTCAGCGAAACGTTCACGTAGTGATGAGGCAAGCGCTCCCTCCCTGTATGACATGTATGAGGAGATTCTACATGAAAGTGCTCCAAGCCACAGCAGTGGCACAACCAATGCAGCTGCACAACAATTGGAGGTTTATCTAGCTGAGCTACCCATTAACCGAAGTGACAATCCACTTGATTATTGGCGCATGAATAAGGAACGTTTTCCAGTGCTCGCACTAATGGCACGCAGATACTTATCTGCCCCAAGCACCAGCACAGAAAGCGAGAGACTATTCAGCGCAGCATCACATGTTCTCAATGAGAAGAGGAACCGTCTATCCTGCGACAAAGCTGAGCAACTACTTTTCTTGAAGAGGAACCTGCCACTTTTACTAAAATAAACAGTCCAGTTTGCAAAATTTAAAGTTGTGTAGGTCTTCAAAACCGTTCTTTAATTTTAACTGGAGGCTACACCTCTATTTGTTTACTATTTTTACTATTATTTTTTTTTAGGTTACTGTTACAGTTTAGTTCAAATTATTATTTTACTGTTTCTTTGTTTTGCACAATAAGTAAACGAATACTCTATTAAAAATAATTTCACTCTTTCTGGCATAACGTCACAGAAGCACTTTGGCATTCTGGTGCCTTTTATTATTGCACTATAAGTGGAAATCGGAAACTGGAACGGAAATATGTAAACACAGAATAATACTACTGTGTTTTGCGATTGTTTTATTTATTTTTGTAGCATATTTAAAATTGTTGTATTTGTATTGTAGGACAATAGAATAGTCCTCAGCTGCTGTTTGACTTCGTTATTTCATTTGACTTGCATTCATGTTACAGTTTAATTAATATAATTATTTATTATTTAATTTATTTTATGTTCAATTTTTTTATTGTTTTACTTTAAATAAAAAAAATATGGTTACTTTATTTTTTTGACTTTTTTCCCGTTTACCCAATTGTTTAAATTCAAATTCATAACAACATTTATAAATTTACCATTTATTTATTTACACAGAATTTTTTTTTTTTTTTAAACTCATTTTCGGTTTCGGTTTCGGTTTTCGGCATGTGCATCCTGAATTTTCGGTTTCGGTTTCGGTCCCAAATTTTCATTTCGGTGCACCCCTACTTTTTTTTTATTTCTAATACTCACCTGATTCCTGGATTCACAAACTGTAGAGGTGCTGCCCGGCAGTGTGCAGAATCACTGCATTAATTATACTGTAAGGTTGGGTTCACACCTGCGATTTTTTTTACGCGCGCAATACGTGCGTTTTTTAACACGCGGATCTCGCAAACGTAAAAACCATGCGACTGTGCATTGCAGCACATTCACGGCCATAGACTGCAGAGTGAACGCACTGCAATACACCCCAAAGAAGCTCCTGTACGTCTTTGGGTGTAGGACGTTTTACAGCGCGTTCCTGCGCTGTAAAATACCCAGGTATGAACGGGTCCCATAGCAAATAACGGGATTTCCCTGTTTATGCGTTTTACAGCGTGCAGGAACGCGCTGTAAAACGCTTAGGTGTGAACCGGGCCTTAAGGTGCTGCCCGGCAGTGTGAGGATTCATATGCTGCATTAATTATTCTTCTTACAAATTTGGTTACTTAACCCGTTTGCGTTTGGATTGTAATATTGTGACATCCAGGGCCCCGGGTGGCGATCGGGGGGGCCCCGGATGCATGGTGCCGCCAGCTGGTTGAATGCCAGGAGCTCCGGGGGCACCTGGCGCAGCTGTGAGTGATCAGGGGGCAGGGCGCGGCGTGATGACGCAGAGCCGCTGGGACTGGTGTGCGCCAATTCTCACATATACAGTAGAGCAGTACTAGTGCCTAAACGTTGTTGAGCTGGTTTTGTTATAACAACTACTCTCGCTCTGTGCCCCTGCCCGGTATATTCCGCTGCTTGTTACTGCTGGTGCGCTTCCATCCTGCCATACACTATAGCGCAGTAATATTTTGGTGCACTGCCACCGAGGCAAATACCAGATTCATATCATTTTAATATTGGACCGCAGGGTCCAACCCTGCACTCTTCCACAATACCACAGAGGGGTTACTGTATAATGGCACTTGCTGGCCTGCCACCAAAGGCACAATATGCTTTTAACCCTTTCGCTGCTGAGGCTTTTCCCGCCCCTGTGCTGAGGTCATTTTTTACCTGTTTTGCGCATCATGTTTAAACCTGTTTTGAAGGCTTATTTTAGTATATGACATCGACATATTATATATCGTTCTTTCCGTCAGACTCGGTAGATTCATAATATGTCATTATTATATGTATACGTTATGTCATGTTTGTATATTATAACAAAAAATGCAATAAAATATGTATTTTCAATAATTTACAGCGTGTAAAGTGTTTTTTTCCACATTTTAACATGCGAGCAATTGCGGTTATATTTTGTATGGGGTGCGCTTGTTAAAAAAATTAGAGATGGGGTCTCGTTACATTTTTTTTTGGGGAAAATGACACCATTTTTAACAAACGCACCGCATACAAAAATCGTTAATGCAGCATCATTGTTCACATTATAATTGAAATGGGAACAATATTGCTGCATTAACAAAAAAAAAAAAAAAAAAAAAAAGTGTTTTTTTTTTTTTTTTTTTTTTTTATTATTTTTTTTTTTTACATTTTTTTTTACTTTCATGTTTGGTATCGTTGGAACGGCCATGCTCTGGCCGATCCAACGATATCAAAATTTAACCCCTAACTGCCACGGATCGGGAGATAGGGAGTTCATTGGAACTCCCTATCTCCACAGTTCGTGGCAGTTAGGGGTTATTGCTAGGACTGGCGTCATCGTGCTGCGCACGATGACGCCAGTCCTCTGGGGGAGTTCCGGAAGCTTGGCCGACATCCAAGATGTCGGCCAGCTCCCGGGAAGGATCCAGCTCCCCAGGGGTTAATGCCAGGCATCATTTGGAAGGGCAGGCTGTGCCCTTCCAAATGATGCCTGGGTTAAGCCCCTGTGAGCCGCCGATCGGAGGGAGAGAGGTCCGAAGGACCTCCCCCCCTCCCTTTCAGGCGCCTCCTCCGCACATGCGGGGGGGGCGCCTGAATTATGTGTCATCGCGGGGGCGCGATGACACATAATAATGGCGGCCACTGCTCCGGATGCCGGGCTGACATCCAGGATGTCAGCCCGCACCGGAGGGGCCAGCGATCGGCCGGAACCCGGCCGAACGCTGACCCCAATGCGAGGACGCGCTCAGCGCGTCCTCCGCATACCAGGGGCAATGCTGAGGACGCGCTGAGCGCGTCCTTAGCATTGAAGTGGTTAATAATTATTTTGTTGGATGCGCCACCACCCTGATTGCTAAGCTAGGAAATGACACGCAATCAGAAAGGCCGCAAGCAGGTCAGGACCCACCAACAGTGCAAAGACCCCGTAACCCAGAAAAATTCAGTTTTAGGCCAGTGCCTGTCAGTGCCATCACTAAACTTCTCCGTAACCAAAAAATGAAATACCAGTCTGGACCTGATCAAATCCCAGCAATGCTGCTGAAAATCAGTGCACCAGCAATTGAAAAACCTGTCGCAACCCTGATTAATGAATCACTGGCGACTGGATACATACCCAAACTCTGGAAGACTGCATGGGTGGTACCTATCCATAAAAGTGGAGACAATACTTTGGTATCCAACTACCGCCCAATATCACTGCTCCCTGTAATGTCAAAAATTCTGGAAAAATGTGTCTACATTCAATTACATGATTATTATCAGTATCAGAACTATTTAACCCCAGATCAATCAGGCTTTCGTCCAAACCATTCAACTACAACTGCCCTTTTAAAAGTTTGTAATGATATCCAAGCTGGCATGGAACAAGGAAATCTAACTGGAGCATCTTCCTTGATTTTGCCAAGGCTTTTGACACAGTAGACCATGGCATCCTATTACAAAAACTTAAGAACTCTGGTATTGGTGATAGTACGTTAACCTGGTTCCAATCATATGTGTCTGATAAGTCTCAATTTGTGTCCATTTCTGACAGCACTTCCCTCCCCTCCCAGTCACGTGCGGTGTACCACAAGGCTCGATACTTGGCCCCCTGCTATTCACAATATTCATAAACGATCTGCCCAATGTCTGCAAAGCTTCAACTGTACACATGTACGCAGACGACACTGTAATCTATACCAGCAAACCAAATCTCCCACAGCTGGAGGCAGTGCTGCAAGAACAATTCACAGGGGTAGAAAAGTGGATCGGAAAAAACAAACTTTTTCTAAATACTGACAAAACTGTTACAATGCTCTTTGGAACCGCACCTAAACTACACAAATTGCAAACACCCCATCTATGTGTTGGGCCAAAATCAAATAGCACGCTGACCACAGTCACTTCTCTCAAATACCTAGGTATGTGGTTAGACCCAAATCTATCTTTTGGCCCCCACATCGAAAAACTCTCATCTAAACTCTACCCCAAACTAGGTGCCCTGTACAGAAACAAATCCTGCCTGAGCCCCGCGGTAAGAAAGCAGTTTGTACAACAAATGCTTATACCAGCCATTGAATACGGAGATGTAGTGTATGCAGCCGCCCCGCAAACACACCTTCAGAAACTTACTACATTGTATAACTCATTCTGTCGCTTTGTGCTACAATGTAACTACATGACACACCATTGTGACATGTTAAAAGAACTAAACTGGCCATCACTGGACTCTAGACGCACCCTCCACCTTTCCAACCTGGTGTTTAAGAGCTTTTCTGGGAAGCTACCACCCTACCTGAATATGCTGCTTCCCCCGGCAGTTCCCTCATCCTATAACCTCAGATCCAGGACCAGCACCTTACTTGCAATACCACAATACAAAAGGAAAATGGCTCAATCCTCATTTTCCTACAGAGCACCGCAAATATGGAATAACCTCCCAGACACCGTCAAATCTTCCCCCAGTCTAAAGTCCCTTAAGACTTCCCTATTAACATACCTCAATACGGAATGCACCTGTAAACATGTAACATAATGACTTTATTTCCTCCATATTTATTTTTCTGTTAATCTGTATATTTGGTCTTGTGTTAATTTCTTGAACCCAGGACATACTTGAAAACGAGAGAAATCTCAATGTATCCTTCCTGGTAAAATCCTTTTATAAATAAATAAATTTGGGTGCACTGCCACTGACGCCTGTACCAGATTCATATCCGTAGAGGGGTTACTGTGTGTCGGCACTGTTGCTGACTCTAAAGGACTAATTTTAAAGCACCTATTGTTACTTTCATCCAAAGCCTGCATAGGTTATATCATTATTTAGACAAAAAGTCACTAAACTTGTTCTGCGTGTCCTAAAACGTCTCTCTCTTTTATTACAAGGCTGCCGCCCCAAGCAGTTGTTTATGAATAGATTAAAGGAAAAGCATTTACCGTCATTTTTTTGTTTTTAAATGTTTCTATAAATCCTAGAAATCCACCACTTCACGGGCAGGTTATGGGGGACCTCCCAGGCACGATATTTGAAGAAATTTTTAGTTTTAACCCTTATTTTATGGAAACCTCACTGTTCCTTTAAAAACATATTTTTTAAAACTTTTTGTCCTTGTTTCCTGTCCCCCAGAGCACTACCTGGACCCCCATACACCTTTTATGGCAAATATCTTGCATATATGCCCTCTTGGAGTGCACTAAAAAAAAAAAAAAAAAAATCAATTGAACTTTTGACTCCCATTGACTTGCATTGAGTTCGGTTCGTGTTCGAACTAGAACTTTTGAAATTGTTCGAGTTTGAACCGATCACGGGGAAGTTCGGCTCATCCCTATTCAGCAAGTGAAATGCATGCTCAATGGGATTCAGGTCAGGTGATTGACTTGGCCATTGCATAACATTCCACTTCTGTCCCTTCAAAAACACTTTGGTTGCTTTTGCAGTATGCTTTGAGTCATTGTCCATCTGCACTGTGAAGCGCCGTCCAATGAGTTCTGCAGCATTTGGATGAATGTGAGCAGATAATATTGCCCGAAACACTTCAGAATTCATCCTGCTGCTTTTGTCAGCAGTCACATCAATAAATACAAGAGAACCAGTTCCATTGGCAGCCATACATGCCCACGCCATGAAACTACCACCACGCTTTACTGATGAGGTGGTAGGCTTAGGATCATGAGCAGTTCCTTTCCTTCTCCATACTCTTCTCATCCCATCACTCTGGTACAAGTTGATCTTGGTCTCATCTGTCCATAGGATTTTGTTCCAGAACTGTGAAGGCTTTGTTAGGCGTTTTTTGGCAAACTCTAATCTGGCCTTCCTGTTTTTGAGGCTCACCAATGGTTTACATCTTGTGGTGAAGCCTCTGTATTCACGCTGGTGAAGTCTTCTCTTGATTGTTGACTTTGACACACATACACCTACCTCCTGGAGAGTGTTCTTGATCTGGCCAACTGTTGTGAAGGGTGTTTACTTCACCAGGGAAAGAATTGTTCGGTCATCCACCAGTTTTCAGTGGTCTCCCGGGTCTTTTGGTGTTGCTGAGCTCACCGGTGCGTTCCTTCTTTTTGAGACTGTTCCTAACAGTTGTTTTGGCCACGCCTAATGTTCTTGCCATCTCTGATGGGTTTGTTTTGTTTCTTCAGCCTAATGATGGCTTGCTTCACTGATAGCGACAGCTCTTTGGATCTCATCTTGAGAGTTGACAGCAACAGATTCCAAATACAAATAGCACACTTGAAATTAACTCTGGGCCTTTTATCTGCACATTGTAATTGGGGTAACGAGGGAATATTACACAACTGGCCATGGACCAGCTGAGAAGCCAATTGTCCCATTACCTTTGGTCCCTTAACAAGCGGGAGGCACATCTGCAAACTGCTGTAAGTCCTACACCGTTCACCTGAGTTTAATGTGTCATCTTTAATTTGAGGGTATGTAAAGTCTGCCGTTATAGCAGATTGTGTTTGCTTCATTCCAACTCCGTTGTGGTGTATAGAGCCAAAGATGTTGGAATTGTGTCGATGTCCCAATATTTCTGGACCTGACTGTACATCATTGAAAATGAAAGGGATAGTTTTGCTTTGGGGATATA